>BSBK01007712.1:177500-405000 GCA_027943335.1 Chamaecyparis obtusa
CCAACATTTCTGAAAAAAGGTGGCCTGGAAGCCATCATGACTAGGTGCTTTATCATGATGGAATTGAAAGAGAGCTATCTTAATCTCTTCTAAGGTAAATTTACTATTAAGAAAGTGATTATCATTTTCATTTATAAGCTTTGGGATAAAATTAAGCAATTGTTGTTGAGCATTCATATTAGAATAGTCCCAATTATTAAGAGTGTTTGAATATAAATCTACAAATTCATTTGCTAAGGCTTGGGGGTCATCTATGACTTCCCCTCTTGTGTTTTTTATTTTCAAAATTCTATTTAAATTTATTCTATTTTTAGTACTGTTGTCAAATAATTTTGTGTTTTTGTCCCCATCAGATAAGTAGGTTTCTTTGGAATTTTGTTTCCAAAAGGTCTCCTCTTTTGCTAATAGGTCTTCATATTTGGCTAACAACTCTTTTTCTTTATGGTAGTCGTCCCTATCCATGCACGACCTTATTACTTCTTTGTTTAAATTCTGGATTTCTTTTTCCATGATGATCTTTTCTTTAAAGATTTTTTTAAAGCATTCTTTGTTCCATTTCAGGATTTTATTTTTAAGGGATTTAAGTGTAGACCCAAAACAAAACACCTTGGAACCCTCAAAGTTGTCCTCAAGCCACCATTGTTCTAATAAGTCTAAAAAGTCCTTATCTTGGAACCACATGTTTTCAAACTTCAAAGGGTTCTTTTATAGTTTACATTCATCTGCAATATTTAATCTAACTGGGAAACGATCAGAACACGTTGTAGTGGGGATTTTTGCAGAAAGGGTCTTGTCAAAAAGTCTAAGGTCCCCCTTAAACTAAAACCTGTCTAGTTTTTTTGTAATATGACTGAATCTATCTCTTCTATTATTCCATGTGAAAGTTTCATTTTTCATTTTAATATCTAGCAAGTTGTTATTATGGAACCAATCTCTAAAATCTCTCAAAGATTGGGATTCATGTTGGATACCACCACTCTTTCATTGACATCTAGAATAGCATTGAAGTTTCCCCATAATACTTAATTGTAATAAGTAGATTGATTGAAGTGTTCTTCCAGTTGATTCCATACCTCTTTTTTGTTATTGGTATGAGTGGGCTCATAAACATTAATAAAAAAGAAGCTAAGTGAGATCTTAATACTATGGATCCATCCCCCCATCCAGTTTGATTTCATAACTTTTTTCTCATAATCTACTTTCCTAGGGTTCTATATAATAGCGAGACCGCTAGCTCCTACAGATTCAACCATTTAAATTTTCCATAGTCCAATTTTATTTTTGAATATGTTAATTTCTTCATTATTTAATTTTGTTTCTTATAAAAGAATTATTTAAAATTCAAATAAATTCATATTGTGCTTCCTTAAGCATTGTTAGTTAGGGGCATGAAAGCCCCTAATGTTCTAGTTAGTGATTTTCATTCGTCCTTGGGAAGGAACTTCCCCTTCCCTGCATGAAAAAGAGTAGTAAGATTAGCCTGGTTTTTAGCTTCCCCATCTAGGGTCCTAAGCTCAACTTGAGATTTCCCTCCTCTCTTCTTAGGATTGTTCCCAGATATAGGACTTTCTAGACCCTTAGTGGTAGTTACAATGCCCAAACATTCATTAATTAGGCCATTTCCTCTAGCCTCAATAATTTTATAGAATTCTTTAGCAACCTTTTCTTCCTGTTCCAGGATGGATTTCACAATATTGATATTGCTATTCTCTATGTTTTCATTATTTTTATTTGTTGTATATACATTATCAACCTCATGGTTGATCCCCATGATGCTATACATAGCATCCAGTTATTGAGGAACTTGTATGCCCTCACAATTTTCTGGTAACTCATCTACATTATCCCCAGGAGAGGAGGCCACGTCCATACTAGGATTGGTAATGGCTAAATCATTAATAAGACAATGTTCAATAGGTAGTTTAGGCTTAATGGATTCATTTCTGAAGCTATACCATAAGGATAATTCCTCTCTTACTTCATCATGAACAATGGAAATATCTTCCAAAAGGTTGGAAAATTATTTTCAATATTAGCCTCTAATTTCCTACAAAATTGATCTGGATCAATTTGGAGGATGGATTGATATTATGAGTTACAAGGTTGGGATCCTGAGGTTTGGGTTCAGGAATAGGAGTACTAGGTTCTAAGGGACGGTCCAAATTATTCAAAGGCTCATCAGCTGCCTTAATCTAAGGATCATCAACAACAACAATTTTGAAGCCACCAGGTTCTAGCAAGTTAAAATAAATAGATGGGTCCATTTTAGGGGGAGCATAAGGAAGAAGGTTTATATTATTCAAAATATCCTTGGGGTAAAGAAATTTATTGGATATGATCATATTTTATTCAACCATCAGCCCTAGGTATTATATGGGGAAGATTTCATAGATCCCAAGGTTTGAAGAGATCAGAATAGAGATCATTTTGCAATGAGGGTTAGATTTCACTACGATTTTTAATTCTCTCATGTCATAGCTAGATTTTTCAAACCCTAGGAATGAGCTGAAGCTATTACCAATGGAACATAGATTTTCCCAGTTCCTAAGCTTTGCAAGAGCATAACCAATACTAAACCAACTAGGGTTTGAGTCCAATTGGTAAGAGAAGGGGTTGAAATGAGCAGACCAATTAAAAAATAAAATGTGTGGCCATTATAAATGAGGTTAATGCTAGGAAGAAGATAATTTTTTAAAATAGAGGATTTGAATTGAATTAAGATAAATTTTCTAGCAATGTGATAAATACTTACCTAGTCATGGAATGAAACATTCTACTATTTTTCCAACTCCTTCATTTTTAGAATCAACCTACACCACATTACCTACAATCCAAATTTCTCAAGATTATGAGCAAACAACATGAGATTGTCCACTTGTAGATTAGCCATCGATACCATAGGTTTGGGGGCTACATTATTCCTCGAGGTGATAGGGTTTTTAGAATGGTCATTGTTGTGATTTACCCTCTCCTCTGCTTGGATCTACTACTATGTGGTTGGCAGTGATGTGATAGTGAGAGGAGGAACTATAACTCTAGAACCCAAATTTACATAATTTTCCCTCTTACCAAAGGAGGGTTGTGAGGATGTGAGTGGAATTATCCACATACTCATGAATTTCTACGGAAGAGAATTAACTATCATAGTAATCCTAGTAGAATTGATTGGAGATCTAGGGATAACCCTTCTAGAATAAGATATATGCCTTTGAAGCCCATATCCTCTCTACCTTCGAGAGAGGGTCGAGAGGTTTCTGGTGTTTTGCCTCTCATTATCCCCAATCCTCTTGAGATAATGAGGGTTTATAAACTAAGGATTTTCATTGAAGGTATTAACCCTGTGAATCATTTTCTTGGTTCACCTATTAATTACCAAATGTCATTCTCTCACTTCGTCGCTGGAGGTTGAACACAATTTTGAAATAGGAGTCTTGATAATTCACATCTTTAAACTTGTTCTACTATTTTCAATTATATACAATAATTACAATCATGTTATTATATATAATTATTTAATGCTAATTAAGTCTTCAACTCTATCTTGTTTTTCTCACCAAAAATCAGCTTTATTGAATCTTGGCCATTCACTATCAATTAGTGTGTTCCAATCTCAATTGTTGATTTTTCATCAGACTTCTATAAAAAGTATTTCCCTCCTCATTTGGAAATAAACAAAAAAAACTTGAACATTTGCATACTTGAGCCCTTGAAGAATTTATGCCATTGTATCTTTAAAATCCCATAGCTACATTATAAATCCATCACCATGACCATAGTTTTTCATCAATGAACCATCTCCATTATCTCATAGCCTCGTATGCTTATGCTTGAGAATTTGACAACATCCACATTCCATCTACACAAGATCTTGAAGATAGGGGGACATTGGAGTCGAGCATCTCTTGAGTGTATTTAATTTGTTGTGTTGTCATTTCATGTTTATGCATTCTAGAGGAAGTGTTGTTGGTTTAGTTTGTAAATTTTCTTATGGTTAAAATTTTATAATTTACAAACAATATTCCTAGCACCAAAAAATTGTGCACACTCACCATTATTTTTGTTGGTAATTGACCTTGCTTGATTTACCACCATTTTCCATTATTGCATATATGCTTATCAAACATATATCACGTTCACAAAGATTAGGAGATATCGATAGTATATGTATTTCTTCTCATTAAAATACATGATCATTAATAAGGTGTATAACGAATATAATCAACTAAATTGTAAATGAAATTAATTATTAATTATTAAAATCAAACTATTAGAACAAAATTAGTCTCTAAGAGAAATTCAAGATTTCACAATGGTTTGATTCAATATCAAGTATGAAGAAAAAAACTACAAATACAAAGTTGTATATTTCTAAATATGATGAGGATAAGATATATAGAATAAAAAATCAATGGATTTCTTATCCAAGTTTCCAAATCAGAGATGACAATAAAAAATAGAAACTCATAAAAGAAGGAGGATATACAACTCACTGTCCCATCCTACCTAAGTAAGTAAACCAAACTACCTAAATGAACTTATATAAATTCCCTTAGTGACGACTAGCTATTGATTGACCCTCAACTATTTTTTTAATTATTATTTAGTTTCTAAGCATTTTTTTCTTTTAGTTTTAAGCTCAAACTCACATCTTGTGAGATTCATCCCTTTTTCCTTAATGATTGAAATTTAGCAAGTTTGAGTCTTTCACCTGCTAATTTATTCAAAACTTAAATGAACTTGTGCAATATCATAGTTAGGATAAACATATTCAAAGAGATTTCATGCCTCATCCTACCACCATCCTTCATAAAAAATGTGGGTTCTTAATACCCTTGCTACTATGCCTATCGTAGTTGTGATGAAGACCACATTAATATTGAACTTCTAAAACTCTATCAGGTTCTCAAACTCAATGCCTTGTTAGAATAACTGAGAGGGAGGTGAATCAGTTATCCAGTGTCCCAATACAAAATGTATAATCCAAAACAATTTCTTCTATTTCTACTCATTGGTAAGCAATAATACCTCTCACTGTCTGTGCTTTTACCGATTACTAGTCTAATACTTATAACAGCTTACCGATCAAATCTACCATGTAACATGCAAAGTATGATAACAAACTGTAAGAATTTGCAAATAGAAAATATTGAACCAAGGATCTAGAGATTTAAGAAAAGCACAAGAGAGAAAATAAGAATGCAAGGATGGATTGAATAGATCCAATGAATTACTCAATGCTCAATGAGGAAATGATTACATAATAGGCCTCCTTATATAGGAAAGGCAATAAGAGAGAATGATAAGGAGTTGATAAGCTATCACCTATGCTAGGTGTAATCACATGTCCACCAAATGTGGATCATCCTCCAATATGCAATAAAGTATGTGCATTGGATTAGGATGATAATGTGATAAGAGCACGAAAGGTGGATCTCACACACAATGAGGTATGTGATGACAACTATCACACCAAAAGTGGAATTTCTCCTACACCATGTGCTTAATAGATGTGCATACTCCTAGGTGTCTCAATCACAACTTACTATGAAATGCATTAACCTAAGTAAGATTAAGTAAAGTGTAATTAGGAATAATTAATTACACTAACACCCCCCCTTAAGTGCAACTTAGGGGAATGCACTTAAACTCACAATGCAAGATGGGTCCTGGCAACTAGGCCATGTTAGGTACCCATGTACAAGATGCATGAAATGCATAACTCTCAAAAAGTGGAGAAAGAGGGAAAACCTCATGGGAAAAACCCTCCCCCAAAAAGAGAGAAGAAAACAAGATGCATGGATGGAGTGCTCAAGACCCCCCAAGAACTACATACATCATGTATATACAAAGAAGTATCCCCCCATAAGAAGGATAGTTGGAGACATGATATCCCCCCCATAATGTAGAAGCTCCCATGTTGATGAAGAGTACCTGCAAACAATAGTTCAACCAATGCTTACAAGAAACATGTCTCCCCTTAGGAAGAAATAGATACATCAAATGATGAAGAAGCCAATCCTTGTGCAAATGGAAGGAGGAAGAAGATGTAGGTCTCCATGAATGAATCTCTAAAGACTTATTAGGAATCTCCAAGCTCAAAGAATCTATCACTTCATGTGACAAATCAAGTGAAGAAGGAGAAGAATCAAGTACACCAATCTCCAAAGAAGGTGAAGAAGTATCCCCAACTATGATGAAACTGTCATCAAGGGAAAGAGAAACCCCCTCATGTATGTCTTCCAAATCTGCATCATGAGAATCAACAAATGCTGAAGATGCATCCAAGTAGTCATCACACTCTGCAAGATCTGAAACAATAAGATCATCCTACTGAATAGTAGAGCCCATGTCTGAAGAAGCAGGAGGTGGAGGAGTAGGAAGATCAACACTTGTCTCAACCACAAAATGATTCAAGTGCCCAAAATTCTCCTCATAATTATCCCTTGGCATAGGGATGGGTACATCATGAATATCATCATCATTATCAACAAAAGTAGAAAAAGAATACAAGCGTGATGTATGATCAACAACTCCCATAGCTATGACATTTCTAGTCTCCATGTCCCTAATGTAGACATAATCAGGAGTGAACTCAACAATTTTACCTTGTGCCCCATGTGTGATTTGGTAAATAGAAAGAAGATTAGTGGTCAAGGATGGTACACAAAGAACATCATTAAATGTCCCTTCTCCCATAGGAATAGAACCTTTCCCACAAACTCTCATGAATGTGTTGTTACCCATCAAAATATTAGGAGAATTACAAGGCTCAATAGAAGAAAACATATCCATAGAAGATGCCATATGATGTGATGCACCTGAATCAAGAAGCCATTTACCTTGCTCAGGATGTGTGGAAGCCATGAGTGCTTGTCCTTTACCTTTATCTTTGGATGATGATGGAGATGTAGAAGCTGCCAAATGTGTAGAAGAAGGAGCAAACACTAATGAGGGAAACTTAATGTTGTGTTTCTGAATAATGTGAGTTAGCTCATCAATCTTCTTTTGAAAACACTTATGCTCATCATGTCCTAACTTTTGACAATATGCACATTTATCTCTCTTTCTTCTAGATGATTCCTCTCTTGAAGAGGACTTGGATTCAGTACTTTTTGGTGAAGAATATTCATTACCTTTGTCATGAGGCTTAGGATCCTTATTGTGTTTCTTTCCTTTTCCACTAGAAGCCTTTGAAGTAGACTCACTTGCAATCAATGCTTGATGTGTGGAAGGCTTCAACTAGCCCATGTGTGCCAATTTTGCTTGTTCCCTTGTGAGTTGCGCTGCAAATTCATCAAGAGAGGGCAATTTGTATGCACTACTAAGAGCATCCATAGTAGCATAGAATGTAGAAACAAAGATAGAATAATCAGGACCAAGCTTGGAAAGAATAGAAAAGATCAATTGTTCATCCCCTTTAACAATGCCACATGAAGAAAGCTCCAATCTAATAGTATTGAACTTAGAGAAAAAATCTTGAATATTGTCAAAATCCCTAGGATTAAGACTTATGAGATCATTCTCTAATCTGAATTTTCTCATCCTATCAGGTTTACCAAAGAGTCCTTCCAATGTGATCCAAGCATCACGAGGATTTGTGCAAGATTCAATATGAAAGAGCATGTCACAAGAGATGGATGATCTAAGAGAGCCAAGTGCTTTATCCCTTTGATCAAACCATTTTTGCCTTTCTACAACACTTGTTTGAGGTTCTTGATCTTGCCCAAGAGTCATTCTAAGCAATCCAAGTCTCAACAAATGATCACTTAAAGAAACTTTCCATTCATGGTAGTTATATGGAGTGAGGATTTTAACTTTTGAATTATCCATATTTCAACCAAATAATGACTGATAACTACTAATAACTTCTTCAAATAACTGATGCAAATCAGAAAATTGAAATCCAAGGATTAACCAAGTGCAATTATAGCCCCAAAATAGACTATTTCTAAAAGTGATATGTCTACCCAAAATCACTCAAATCTGATTGCATATCTAGAAAGTAGACAAAACATCATGCACTTTCAAAAAAAATTTCACCCCAAAATGTTACCGTATGTGCCCAAACGAAGCTCTGGAAGTTGCAAAAATTAGGAACAGATAGGAACAATCAACAAGATCTGAAATTTTTGACAAATGAGGTCACCAAAATGCAAAATCAACACCACCACTATAAATTTTAGGAAATTCTACCCAATTTCAAAAAAAATTGCACCCGATTTGGAGCCCGAATGACCAAGTTATGGCCCTCTGAAGTTGGACTACAAAAACCAAAATGCAAATGGTGAAGGAAGAATAATCTCAAACCCTGATGACATCAGAATTTTACTAGGTTAAATTTGACAGTTAGATGACCGTCAAAAAGACCCAATTTTTCCTATTCTGATGGTAGAATGAACGTCAAATTTATGCAAGCAAAAATGATGACGTCAGTGAAAATACCATCCCTGGCTGATGTGGCAGCTGACTGGATGCTGAGGTGGACATCCATATAGTATGGATGATGATTGTATTATGACATGTGGGGTGTGAGGTGGCACTGTCAGATTGGGCCCGCAGATCTGAGGTGGCGTCCTGCGTGGCACTCTGTGCTGATTGGGCGCAGTTTGTTTGGTGCTCTGCTGGTTGTGGTGGATTGGTTTGCGTGGCTGGTGCAGACTAGGACAAGCGGACTATGCAAGGCCAAATGGTAGCCGCGTGGGTGACAATGGGGCCACTTGGGCTGGGCTGAGTGGTGGTGGGGTCATTTGAATGGAGGGCGGAGGAGGCACCGTTCCGGGCAGAGCGGTGATGTGAAGAGACCGCGCTGCTCAAGTGGTGGTGCTCGGTAGAGAAGCAGAAGGAGCCGCTAAGAGTTGAGCAAAGACCGGGTGGAGCTACTAGGTGGTGGATCTTGCTGCTCGGAGGGTGTGCTGTTCTACACTTCCGCGATGTGGGGGGGACTTTTTAGTCCCACATGCGGTGGGAGAAAGGTTTTAAGACCTTTAATAAACAAAGATGCCCGGAGATAATAAAAATGAGAAAGCGCTTGGACTTGCTTGCCACTTGCTTGCCAGTGATTACGTGCGGTTTGCGGTGTGGTACGATGGTGATAAATGTTGCAAGAATATTCTCTGACTTGGGGACATACCACCCCGTAACCAAAATTTTACATAAATTTTTTTTGAAATAAGCAGAATTAAAAAAAATATTATTTTTTTTGAAAAATTGTATCGCAAAGGCAGATCAGGCCGTACGGCTCGATTTGCAAAAATTTTTTTGCCTCGGATTGGACTTTCGCCGAATATGGGCAAGTTTATAGTCAATTTTAACCAAAATAGCCTCTCATACACAATGGTGAGGTCAGATCTACTCCAAGACGCCTCTATCGCACGCTGGTTGCCAGATCTGAGATTTGGACCTTCAAAGCTTGCATCAAGCTCTCTTCAAATCAGTTGATCTAAACGCTCCAATGGCTCTGATACCATGTAAGAATTTGCAAATAGAAAATATTGAACCAAGGATCCAGAGATTTAAGAAAAGCACAAGAGAGAAAATAAGAATGCAAAGATAGATTGAATAGATCCAATGAATTACTCAATGGTCAATGAGTGAAATGATTACATAATAGGCCTCCTTATATAGGAAAGGCAATAAGAGAGAATGATAAGGAGCTGATAAGCTATCACCTATGCTAGGTGTAATCACATGTCCACCAAATGTGGATCATCCTCCAATATGCAATAAAGTATGTGCATTGGATTAGGATGATAATGTGATAAGAGCACGAAAGGTGGATCTCACACACAACAAGGTATGTGATGACAACTATCACACCAAAAGTGGAATTTCTCCTACACCGTGTGCTTAATAGATGTGCATACTCCTAGGTGTCTCAATCATAACTTACTATGAAATGCATTAACCTAAGTAAGATTAAGTAAAGTGTAATTAGGAATAATTAATTACACCAACATAAACAAATATCACAACCAACACATAACACAAAAGATTTAACGTGGAAACCCTGTGAAGGGAAAAACCACCTGGGACCGGCAACCCAAAATTGTTCACTCTTCTGAAGTGAGGTCAGTTAAGACCCAACCCTGTTAAAGGTTACAAACACACTGTCAGGTGTGACCTTGTTAGAGGATTTTAGACTAGAAGTTATCGTCCAACTAGCATTCACTATGGGGTTGACATGATAACAATGTTCATTCTATGAATGATACATCATAAGACTTTCAGAGTCCACTCGGTTAAGAGATTTAGACTATATACAATGGTTAAATATGTAACAGTAAAATGACCTACCTTAATACAACTTCAATTACAGATTACAGATCAATATTTAGTCCATACAAATCCTTTTGATCAATATTTCACTTCAGTTTCAATATTGTATCAACTTATTGTCCGTCGGTAATAGCTCTTTGTAGCTCGGTAATTGTTCTGCAGCTCGGTTCTCACTAACCAGTATGATCAGAATGCATGAAAGCTTGTTCACGCGAAATTCCTGTAGCTTCTTCTTCTTCTCTACTCCTTGCTAAAGAAATTATGTTCTCTTATATAGATGAGTAAATCATTTTCTTCTCCACCATCAGATTTTGCCGCTTAATCACATTCATAGATTTTGCTGCTTAAAACTTTCTCGGTACTTGTGTCAATAACATGTTTCAATCTTCCCCATTAGATCTTCTTTGAATTTTTTCAGTCGTTGATCTATGTAACAAACATTATCTGTTACCTCGATGTTATACTTTTGCCAGCTCATCATTCCTATCGGCTTAAACTAATCATTTAATTCATTATGTTCCGCTCGGTTAACAAAGAATGCGTCGGTGAACATTGCTGGATTAATACTACGGTCGGTATACACTACACTCCGTCAGTGTGTCTTTCAGCTCTATACTTCATTATAAATGAATGCATCATAATGAATTCAATATCATCAAGTCATAGACTCATCAATAAGTTACTCAATCTGTTCCTTATCCTCATCTGTCATGTACATCTTTCCTCATGTAGATTTCTCTGTTCTTCATCTCTTTTCCACTTTTCTTTAGATATCTTGATGTAGTAACTTACAAGATAAGTATTGTCAAACTAGTTGACATCAATGACAACATAATACTAATTTAATCATATTACATATCTAATCAGAAACTTCTCAGTGATCTTGCAATCATAGATCCTTCAATCAAATTCTAAATCAGTTGTAGTCCAACAATCTCTCCCTTTGGCATTGATGGCAACTCAAGTAATATGAAATGTACCATACACATACCAAACATACATTCTACAACTTTATGAACAAATGTTGTAAGTCGAATAGGCTTAATATGTTTAATCACTACGTTACTAAACCAGCATTAAGTAATACAGCTTTACCTTTCTGTAGTTGTGATCTTTTCAGTTCTCCTATTCCTGCTTTTGTTCTCTGTAACTGAGCTTCAGTACTATATCTCATTCAAATTGTCTCTCCCTTAGATAATTGTCGTCGGTGCATGTTCCTTTTCATATTTGGTTTTAAACTCTCCCCTTTTTAGTTTATCTCTCCCTTTTTCATTTCATATTGTTTATTTCATATTGTTTATCTCTCTCTTTGATAGCAATTCCAAAGAAACAAATAAACAATCAGCTCTGTAGTAGCCAAGTAACTCTTTGTGGTGTTCAGTACTTCCTCTGTATCTCTGTATACTGATATCTCATCAGTTCAAGTTCTCAACTTTAATCACAACCTTGAACAAGGTTCAAAGTGTGAGCTATGTTACATCAACATGAATGATCTTATGATAGAAGTAGGCTGATGCAACAACCAGATCACCTTAGTGACCGATAGATAGGGGACAGACCCCAAGTCTAGTCCTCAAGTATTCAAATGTGTCCTTCGGTAGGGATTTTGTAAAAATATCTGCAAGTTGTTCTTTGGATGTAAAAAATTCTAACTTAACTTGCTTCTCTTGCACTTGCTCTCTCAAGTAATGATACTTAATAGATATATGCTTTGTCTTAGAGTGCATCATAGGATTCTTTGAAATATTAATAGCACTAGTGTTGTCATAGTATATAATCACTGGGTCAGTGATTACCTCATTCATTCCTTCCAACACTTGTTTGATATATGCAATGTTTGAACAGTTAGTAGCAGTAGCAACATACTCTGCTTCAGCTGTAGACTGAGAAATACAAGCCTACTTTTTACTTGTCCAGGTTACAAGTCTTTCACCAAAGAAAAATGCTCCTCCAGTGGTGCTTTTTCTATCACCTACATTTCCAGCCCAATCAGCATTAGTGTAAACTTTCAGTTCAAACATTCCTTCTTGATGATACCATAATCCATAATTCTCTATTTTCTTCAAGTATCTTAAGATCCTTTTTGTAGCTATCATGTGTGATTCTCTAGGATTAGCAGAAAATCTTGCAACAATTCCTACAACATGTGCTATATCTGGCCTACTGTGAACTACGTACATTAACTTACCAATCATGGATCAGTAAAGTGTCTGGTTTACCTCGGTAGTTTCATCCTCCTTTTTCAATTTGCATCCAATAGCCATTGGTGTTCCTACAGGTTTAGCATCTTCCATGCCAGATGTCTTCAGTACTTCCTTTATGTATTTAGATTGTGTGATGAATATCCCATCATTCTGCTGAATCACTTGTAGTCCAAGAAAGAACTTAATCTCTCCAAACATTGACATTTCAAATTCCTTTTGAATTTCATCAGCAAATGCCTTGCAAACAAGATCTGATCCTCCAAAGATAATGTCATCAACAAATATTTCAGCAATGATAATAGTATCATCAATATCACCTTTCACATATAGATTATTGTTTTCACTTGTTCTAACAAATCCAATACTTAACAAGTAAGTATGCAGTCTTTCATACCATGCTCTCGATGCTTGCTTTAGTCCATATAAAGCTTTATGTAATCTACATACAATGTCTTTATTGTTGGGATCAACAAATCCTTCAGGTTGTTCAATGTAGACTTCTTCAAGTATACTATTCAAAAATGTTGACTTCACATCCATTTGATAGACTCTGAATTTCTTATGTGCAGCATATGCAAGTAGCATTCTAAATCCTTCTAATCTAGCAACAGGTGAAAATGTCTCACCATAGTCAATGCCTTCTTCCTGTGCATATCCCTTGCATACTAATCTAGCTTTATTTCTTGTAACTTCACCATTTTCATTCAATTTATTCCTGTATATCCACTTAGTACCAATAACATTCTTTTCTTTTGGTTGGGGTACTAAGGACTAGGTTTTGTTCTTTTCTATTTGTTCTATTTCCTCCTTCATTGCATTAACCCATTCTTCATTCTCTAATGCAACTTTCACAGTTTTAGGTTCAAATTCACAAATTAAACATGTACCTTGTCTTGTTTTGCTTCTAGTTTGCATTCTAGCATGTCTATCTACAATGATTTGTGTTTTAGGATGATGTCTTCTGACAAAACTAGCCAAGACTTGATTTCTCCTTTCTTGTTCATCCTACTCAGGGTCATTTTCTTGCTCAACCGCTTCTTCATGTTCACCGGTTTGTGGTGCCTGTTGCACTACATTGATTCCCTGTTGACCGGTTCACACTATCTGCGGTGTCGGTAAATACTCTGGATATTCAGTGTAAGTGAATCTACCATAGTCTTCTGGTTCCTTTGTACTTTCCTCAGTGTACTTATCATCAAATTCATCAACATGAACATTAGTACTTTCAACAATCTTATTTGTAGCCTTATTCAGACATTTGTATGCTTTACTTGTAGTGGAATATCCCATAAATATCCCTTCATCTCCTTTAGAATCAAATTTGCCATTTCTTTCACCTTTCAAGATAAAGCATTTACTTCCAAAATTTTTGAAATAACTTACAGTAGGTTTGTGTCCAAACCATAGTTCATAAGGTGTTCGGTTTGAGTCCTTCAGTTGTACTCAGCTAAGAACATATACAGTTGTGTTGACAGCTTCCCTCCAATATGTCTGAGCAACATTCTTCTGTATCATCAATGTTCTAGCACAATCAATTATAGACCTATTCCTTCTTTCAGCAATGCCATTTTGCTGAGGTGTTCTCGGTGCAGATACCTGCCTCTTGATTCCATGCTCATTGAAAAAGTTAGTAAATTCATCAGAGATGAATTCACCTCCTCTATCAGATCTTAAACATTTTATTTCTTTTCTGGTTTCTTTCTCTACCTTAGCTTTATACCATTTAAACATTTTAAAAGCTTCAGATTTCTCTTTCAAGAACATAACAGTCATTAGTCTAGTATAATCATCAACAAAAGGAATAAAATATTTATCACCAGAACAACTCTGAGTTCTCATAGGACCACATAGGTTGGTATGAACCAACTCAAGTATCTTCTTTGTTGAGTAGTCTTTCCTTTTAAAACTAGACTTAGTCATCTTACCTCTTTGACATTCATGGCACATAGCATGATCAGGTTTTGTTAAGTTAGGCAATCCTCTAACTCTTTTCTTTCTACTAATCTTGATCATGTTGTCAAAGTTCACATGGCATAACCTTGGGTGCCACAACCAAGCATCTTCATCCTTTATTAGCAAACAAGAAGACTGATCCATATCAAGATAGAATAGATTACCTCTAGATTGTGTACCAATTCCGACAAGTCTTCCTCCATCATTATAAATCTTCACCTTTTTGCTCTCAAAAGCCAGTCAGTGGCCTGAATTGTTCAACTGAGCCACACTTATTAGATTATAGTTCAGTCCATCTACCCAATATGCATTTTCACATTGTAATCTGTCATTGATCATCAGTGAGCCTTTACCTCTTACCATACAAGGTGCATCATTTCCCATTCTCACAGATCCTCCATTATATTCAACAAGATGATCAAACTTCTCTACATCACTAGTCATATGATGTTGTAGCCACTGTCTATGATCCATGTATCATTTCTGCTTACTTTAGAGATCAAGGTTGTCTCTTCATGTTTCTCTTCCTCTTCTGAGTCATCTTTCAGAGCAACAAATACAACTTCTATATCATCATCAGAATCAGATTCAATTTCAATATCTTCAGGTATGTAACATACCTTTTTTCCTTTTTCATCTCAGTTGTTGTGTTAGTAACCTCTGTTGACTCTTCTCCCATAGCTTCCTTCAAATTGGTCTTTGGATCTATCATCATCTTTCTTCTATGGACATCTAGCAGTGATGTGATCGACTTCTTTACAATTGAAGCATGCTAAAGGTAGCTTACCTCTATACCTTCCTTTTCCTTTGGGCAATCTTCTAGCCATAAGTGCTTCAAGCTCTTCAAGTTCATCATTGGTATTGTCCTCACTATCACAATTCTTACTATTCTTGCTAGACTTTCCAATCTTTAGAGAAGACATGAAAGCGGATTCAACAGAAGGAACAACACTGTTATCAAAGTTGTTCAATTCAAAGGTTGTAAGTTTACCAATCAGAGTGTCAAGAGTAAGGTTGGATGTAGCTCTTGTTTCATGAATTGCAGAAATCCTGATTGCATAAACTGGTAGCAAAGTTATGAGAATCTTACTTATCACTATTTCATCATCAATTACTCCATCAGATGCTCTAATAGCATGTACCACCTCTTTGAGTCTATTTGAATATTGGACAATATTTTCACCTTCTTTCATTCTCATATCATCAAATCTGCCTCTCAGACTTTCAGCTTGGGCTCTTTTGACATTCAGATCTCCACTATAGATTTGTGCTAACTTATCCCACATTCCTTTGGTAGTTGTGCATGTCTTGATATCTTCAAATTCAGCATCAGTACAGGAAGGAGCAAGTTCCATCATAGTAACATTGTGTTCATGCTTATCCTTCAGTTGATCAACAGTTAGGGGACCAGTGGGCGGTTGCATGTAGCCATTTTGCATCAGATCTAGTGCTGAGTTCCCAATTCCAGATATGTGCAGCTTCATTCTACTTTGCCATACTATGAAGTTCTCTTTATTTAATTTTGGTACTTCCCTCTTATACATCTTGAGACCTTTATGCTTAAGTCCTTAAAACTCTGTTCCAAGCAACTAGTGCTCTGATACCAATTGTTAGAATAACTGAGAGGGGGGTGAATCAGTTATCCAGTGTCCCAATACAAAATGTATAATCCAAAACAATTTCTTCAATTTCTGCTCGTTGGTAAGCAATAATACCTCTAACTGTCTGTGCTTTTACCAATTACCAGTCTAATACTTATAACAGCTTACCGATCAAATCTACCATGTAACATGCAAAGTATGATAACAAACAAATATCACAATCAACACATAACACAAAAGATTTAACGTGGAAACCCTGTGAAGGGAAAAACCACCTGGGACTGGCAACCCAAAATTATTCACTCTTTTGAAGTGAGGTCGGTTAAGATCCAACCCTGTTAAAGGTTACAAACACACTATCAGGTGTGACCTTGTTAGAGGATTTTAGACTAGAAGTTATCGTCCAACCAACATTCACTATGGGGTTGACATGATAAAAATGTTCATTCTATGAATGATACATCATAAGACTTTCAGAGTCCACTCGGTTAAGAGATTTAGACTGTATACAATGGTTAAAAATGTAACAGTAAAATGACCTGCCTTAATACAACTTCAATTACAGATTACAGATCAATATTTAGTCCATACAAATCCTTCTGATCAATATTTCACTTCAGTTTCAATACTGTATCAACTTACTATCCGTCGGTAATAGCTCTTTGTAGCTCGATAATTGTTCTACAGCTCGGTTCTCACTAACCAGTATGGTCAGAATGCATGAAAGCTTGTTCACGTGAAATTCCTGCAGCTTCTTCTTCTCTGCTCCTTGCTAAAGAAATTATGTTCTCTTATATAGATGAGTAAATCATTTTCTTCTCCACCATTAGATTTTGCCACTTAATCACATTCATAGATTTTGCCGCTTAAAACTTTCTCAGTACTTGTGTTAATAACACGTTTCAATCTTCCCCGTTAGATCTTCTTTGAATTTTGTCAGCCGTTGATCTGCGTAACAAACATTATCTGTTACCTTGATGTTATACTTTTGCCAGCTCATCATTCCTATCGGCTTAAACTAATCATTTAATTCATTTTGTTCCGCTCAGTTAACAAAGAATGTGTCGGTGAACACTGCTTGGTTAATACTGCGATCGATATACACTACATTCCGTCGGTGTATACTAGAAATGCTTCATTTACCGACAATACTGCTTTGTGTCTTTCAGCTCTATACTTCATTATAGATGAATGCAGCATAATGAAGTCAATATCATCAAGTCATAGACTCATCAATAAGTTACTCAATGTGTTCCTTATCCTCATCTGTCATGTACATCTTTCCTCATGTAGATTTCTCTGTTCTTCATCTCTTTTCCACTTTTTTTCAGATGTCTCGATGTAGTAACTTACAAGATAAGTACTGTCAAACTAGTTGACATCAATGAAAACATAATACTGATTTAATCATATTACATATCTAATCAGCAACTTCTCAGTGATCTTGCAATCACAGATCCTTCAATTAGATTCTAAATCAGTTGTAGTCCAACATGCCTATTGTAGTAAATAAGTCCTTAGAGCTTTTAATTATCCTAAAAATTGTGTTAACCCCATTTTGAAACCTTTGGTGTCTCAAACCTTCTAGGGTGCCACCATCTCGTATGTGAAAGGTCTCTCCCATAAAATCTCTACAATCTTCAATATGAATGATATTTTGTGTCCTTTTAAACCCATCTCAACCATGAGGAGATTCATCCCTTTAGTCAAAGATTCCTTACCTCCTCTTCTCAACTTAGTAGCATACAATTTTGATTGTTGTTGTGACACTTTGTATATTGGGGAGACATGTTGATACATTGTCACTATAATAAAGGAGCATAGTGTAGACATTGGACACAATTGTATCTCTGAATTGGATCTTGTAGAATGCTCACACTACACTAAACATCATATCTCCTCGAGAATACACAAATTTTAGTCAAGGAATAATAATTTTTCAACTAAAAACTCCTTGAGGCCATTTTCATTAAAAACCACACTAATAACCTTAATAGGGATGAAGGGTGGTACATTAATCAATTGATTAGAAACCACTTCTAAACCCCCTTCCTCCAAATTTACCTACCTAGATCTCTCTCTACATCCCCTCCTTTTCTTCTTTTTGTATGTCCTCACTTAACCCATTTTCCTTGGTCTTCTTGTTCTTTTCCTTCCTTATTTTCCCTTGTTCTCAAGTCAAGTGTCTATCACTCTCCTAATTCTTCTTTGTTCCTTTATCTTAACTTTCTTGCTTATTTTTATTCCCTTTCCTTGCTTTTGTCTTCTTTATTTTTATTTTGGTTTATTTGTTAGTGGTTTGCTTAATACACTTTTTTATTTGAATAATTTTCTTATTTTTCTTTTCCTCTTATTATTTTTTTAATATTTTATTAGTGGTGATTGCTTCATTTTTTTTTTATTATCATTAGTTTTTAATCTTTTTTAATTTTCTAGCTTTGATCTTTTTTTCCTTTTTGTTAGCTTATTTTATTGTTTATGCACATTTTCATTGTTTATTTTTGTTTCATCTTGTTAATTTTATCTTTCTATTTTTCTTTTTCATTTTTTGCATTGTTATTTTAGCTAATTTTCTTGTTTATGCATATTTTAATTATTTATTTTCATTCTATCTTGTTAATTTTATCTTTCTATTTTTCTTTTTCATTATTTAGCTTGTTATTGGGTCTATAGCTTGAATTGGCCTAGTGGTGGAGAACTTGTACTCTTGAAAGAGAGGTCACAAGTTCAAATCTCGTAAGGGGGTAGGGTATGTACACCTCATTTGTAGCAAAGTTAGGTGTCTCACACAAGGATTATGCGGTAGTCCCATATCATTGTCTCCATATGTAGACCCAAAAATAAATGGTTGGTGTCATGGAATATAAAAGGACCTTTTCTTTCCTTTTTCTTTCTATATTTCTAATTGTGTTTATGTTCTTTTATGTTAGATTATTTTCTAGTTTATTCAATTTCAGTTGTTTATTTTCTTCCTTGGTTTTCATTTTGTGTTGTTTTATTATTTATTATTTTATTCATTTGTTTGTTATTTAGTTGCTTTTACATTTTCTTTTTCTTAGTGCTTGATTTTTTAGTTTATTTAATTTATTCTCTTCCTTTGGCAATTCTTGCATTTGTTTGTTGCATTCACTTTTTTTTTTCTTTTTCTTTGTCATATTTTGGGTTGTATTATTTTATGTTTATGTTTATTTATTTATTTATTTCCTTCTCATCTTTTTTGTTCTTCTTAAGGTCCTTTTCTTTTTTAGTTGCTCGATTCTATCTTTATTCTTGTTTTGTTATTTTTCATTTCTTATTTTTGCATTTTCTTTATCCCTTCCCCTCCTCTTTCTTTTTGATCTATTTTTCTTCTCTTTCTTTTTGATCTATTTTTCTTTCTTTCTCTTTCCATTTTCTTGTTCTTTTTATTTTTTAGGTTATTTTCTTGTGTATTTTATTGGTTCTCTTCTACATTTTAACTCATCTTTACCTCTTCCACCTTCATTTCCCTATATTATGTTGTTAGGAATTAATCTTTATTTGGGTTAATTTTCTCCTTTTGTATCTTGTAGAAATAATCCTAGGAATCTCTACAAGATGGTTGTCCTTCTATGAGTTCTCACAACTCATTTTCTTTATTCAAAATATTTGGAATATTAGATTTCATCTGTATAAGATGACACATTGCACCCACATAAGATGTTAGATGAAATCTTTAGATTTGGGAGTTACTTTGTAACTACTTTCTCTCACCTCTATATATTGAAGGTCTCTCTCTCTCTCTGAGAGAGAGAGAGACCTGTTAATTCTCTAGGCATTTGATATCTATATAAAATAGGAGATTTTTTCTTTTTTTTCCCCTTTACAAATCTCGTGTCTCCTTCTTGGATCTTGGTGTGCATGCTCTTCACCTTTCTCTATTGAATATCATTTAATCAAATTTTACAACCTGAGATGTAACAAGAAAAACTAGATTACAACATATCAAAACTCAACACCTGCTATCACAAACTGAGGGTTTTAATTGCAATACCTTATAAACACCTATACAAAATTTAAGATACATTTTGCAACTTTTATATATTATACAAAAAGATAGAAATAAAAATATTCAAATCACATTAGAATCCCTATCTACCCATGTTGTTCATCAATTAGGACCCTCCATCCATTCCATAATCTTGTCATTGTGTACAAATTCATGGTACGAGTGATTGTTGGTAGCCTCCCTTGGTAGAGGGAATCGCACCATCGGTATGATAGAAAGTGGAAAGGCTTCCAAAGATTCTTCTCCAACTTTCCCCTCCCAATATTTGTGCTCATTCAATTGCTCAACTAGATTATTTAGTGCACAGTCAATGGTGTGTTCTTTGCTGCATCCTTGGGCAGGTATATCCATGTGAGACATCTTTATTGGACATCTCAACCTCACCAATCTGTAGCAACTCTAGAAACTTATCCTCATTCAACTTCATGATAACAGACACCTGTACACCAATGATATGATAAATGATTCTCTAGAGAGACTTAGTAAGGAACCTAACTCTGCCATTAAAAACATCACATTCCTTAATTTACAAATAGCCCACAGAATTTAAAGATAATATAGACCAAAAGAAATTGCAGCTTTTATTAAGGCTCAAGATCTTCCCAGAAAGAATGTGCAGTACACTAAATTTTTTAGTCTAGAATAGACCGAAAAGGCCCCAAATCTCTAGCAACAAAATATTAAAAAATGATGTGGTTTATGGATTCACTACACTTATAGTATGAGAAGACATTGAGTTTCCCATTTGTATTTTTCACAACTAACCTATGTAGGAGGAATTGCCACATGAAACAAGAATTTTTTGGTTGTATAGGTAATTTCCACAGTCCATACAAGTGTTTTCCCTAGACATATGGTTCTAGGTTAGTAAGCCAACACGTATTAAGGTGCTCAATAATCACAAATTTATCAGCAAGAAGTTTATAAAGGAATTTTTCTTTGGTGTTAGGGAAGGTAGTACCATCAGGCCACTTCAATTGAGATATTCTATCACTTCTACACTCACACTCCTTTGGAAGCCCCAAAGAATCACAAGCAACCCTTGGCATTGAGTATGTCCTCCACTATGACTGGGGGATGTCAAACTTTTGGCACAACTACTTCTAGCCTATTAACTGGCCCTTTTGGATCACATCAACAAGTATTCTAATCCCTTTAGCTACCTAATTCCTAGCATATAATCCCTAGACTAAGTCAAGAGGTATATCACCATGCCTCAAATTCCACCATATCAATTTATCCCCATAAACCAAGTTGTTCTCACCAATGATCTTATTGTTTGTAACCATATGCTTAACACTATTCCACCCCTTCCAAATGGCCTTGAAGAAATTAGATCCAGAGACTTTGATTTCAAAGTTAAAATATAAGGGGTCATTTATATGCAATCCCTTCCAACAAGAATCTTTGATGGGGTAAGCCATTGTAATATTGTTTCTAATTAATATATTTCACAATTCCTCGCCTAGAATAGATTTTACAATCCATTTCACCGCTAAAAACATCCATTGAATTCTCAAGTCTTTCAATCCCATACCTCCAACATCCTTGCTCATGGTACACCAACACCACCTTACCACATGCCCCTTTTAAGGCCCTTCCCATATGACCATAAAAAATCCTTGATTTTCTTCTAGATATAATTGAACTGGGCCTAATTAAAGAGCCATGTAGATGCATAATAAATTGTATATGAAGAAAGTATTTTTTGAAAAATTTGGAATCTACCAGTAAGAGAGAGGTAGTGGGAATTCCACTTTCTCATCTTGTAAATGTTATCCTTGATCCAATTCCACATCTCCATAAGGTTAGGATTGATAGAAAAAGGAATACCCAGGTACCTAACTTGGTGGTTAGGACCTCCCCATGAAAGAGAAAACTTGTTACACCGGTCTAGGGGATACTAATCCCATCCCAACATTATTAACTTGGGGAGAGAAACTTTTCTTCCATACATTGCACAAAATAGATCTAATTTACCCATGATATTTTAAATATTTATTTCCTCTAGCTCAATAATGATAATTGTGTCATCAACAAACTATATGTTAGAGAGTTGATCTCCATTCAGAAACTCTACACATTTTACCCTAGGGGAGATTGTGTTATCCCTTAGGAGATAGTAAATATCATCAACATCAATCAAAAATAATGCAAGTGATAATGGGAAGTCTTATCTAATAAACCTATACAACCCAAAGGAGTTTGATATGATCCCATTCACATCAACCCATGCCCTAACATCATTCATGAGAGTTTGAACCTTATGAAAAAATAAGTTAGGGAATCCTTGGATCTTGAGAATCATGAAGATGAATCCCCATTTAATCCTATCATATGCCTTCTCATAGTCCAAAAGCATCATACACACCTATTGATTGGAGTCCCAAGCCCAATCTAGGACCTCCCAACAAGTGAGTTGGTTCTTCGAAAAAGTATTTTCCCTTAACAAAACTGGTTTGAGTTGGATTAATCACATGTGAAAAAATTCTTTCCAGCCTAAGGGAAAGCACTTTGACTAGAATTTTATAGGAAACATTAAGGAGCATTATGGGTCTCCAATTTTTTATTAAGGTTCTATCCCCATATTTAGGGATGAGCTTAATTAAGCCACAGTTAATGTCCTTCTAGAGAGATCTCCTCTCAATAGCTTCTCTATGGACTTGATGAAGCTCTTCTCTAATCCAAGTTATGTTATCCTTGTAGAATTATACCATAATATCATTAGGCCTTGAGGAATTTTTATTGCTAAGTTTTAGAATGGCCTTATTAATCTCATTCACTATGATGGATTTATTTAAGAACTCTACTTCTTCTATAGAGACTTTTTTTGGAATAACCTTACTAACTCTAGATCTAGCATCCTCCACGGAACTTCCCACATCTTTAGATGTAAAGGGTTTGTTTTAGAATATGGAAAAGGCCTAAAGAATGTCTTCTTGACTATTGATTTCTTTCCCATCCTATCCCTGCCTTCTTTGTTTTCAAGTATTTGAAAAAAAATCTAGATCCTCTATCTCCATGACTAATCCAATTAAGTCCAACTCTGATTTTGTCTCTTTGTATTTTCACATTTTATAATTTTTTGAGTGAGTCTCTAGACTGAGCCAAGGACTCTTTAGCCTCCACATTTGTAGGATTATTCTGTAGACATTCTTTAGCAAGAAATATTTTGTTGTGCAGCTTGACTTCCAACCTTCTATTATCTTTAGCACTTTTTCTCCCCAACACTTGGAAAAGAGGTCTCCAATTACTAACATATTGGGACCATCTTTCAATAGCACTATTGTGTCTAACTATACTTCTTTTATACCATCAGATAACTTTCACTACTATTTTAACATCTTCATCCTTTAGCAAACTAATGTTTAAGGCAAAGCCATGTTTTTCACATTCAGATCTGCATGCTCTTTTTAGGTGGAAAATATTTCCAATAATGGGATGATAGTTTGACAACATATATGTGATAACTGTCACTATGGAAACATTAAAATATTTCATGAAGCTAAATGAATCTCTTTTAACATAGAATCTAACTATATATCCTTCTCTCTCCTTGTTGGAAGTTAGACCAAGTGTGCCAAATGCCTTTGGCATTGGATTTATTATCTGATAACGGGTCAAATAATTTATGTCTATCTATCATTTTGCACCAGAAATACTTTTCACTCCCTTTCCACTTAGACTTACTACCACCTACTTTATCTTGGGGATCTTCAATCATATTGATGTCCCCACCAACTATCCAAGGTCTATCATCACTTTGATGCATCCATCTCCATAAGTCAATTATTTCCTTGTGATCAATAGTTGCATAAATAGTACCGATCCTTCCCCATTAAACTTTATTGTTATCCACACCAATCTGTTGCATGAGAAACATCCCCAATTTGAAATGTATTTACTCCATTTAGGCCCTACCAGGATAAAAACCCCTCCTTTCCCTCTTTGGTGCTTGATGAAGAAACACTTATCCTTCTTCCAAATACACTTCAATGTGATATCTAGGGAGAAGCCAATAGCCTTAATTTCTTGTAGCATGATAATTTGAATGCACTTATTCAGTATAAGGAATCTCTTAATGACATATTTTTGGTCAAGGGATTCAAGTCCCTTGCATTCCATGATGCACATCTAATCTCCATGGAAAGTATTAGGGGTTGATCACCATGGGAGCTTTAAAGCTCTTATAAGAGCTAGGGAGTTGATTCCTAGGATGTTTGGTGTCCTTCTTACAAGAGGATTGGCCAGATGGCCTCCCCTTCTTCCTTTTTATCACCATATTTGTGGTTTCCACTATAATGTCTTTTTTTTTTTGAAATAAGGTGGTATTACCACTTGATATATTATATTAATTTTATCATTTTTACATAATGTCTTTATTACCATTTTCCTTCACAACTTTATTAGTTATCAACCTCCTCTTTTTCTTATGAGAATTGAACACAAATACTTTAGGAGTTTCTTTAACACCTCTATACTACACAATAACCAACTCCTTTATTTCACCCTCTTCCATAACGACAACATCAAGGTTTAGTCAAGGCTCACCATCTCCTTCACCCTCTTGAACTGACATGATCCCTTGGGGGATAGTATCAGGATTGGGAGTCAAAGATAGGAGAGCCCTCGGGGTGGAGTGAGGAAACAAAGGGGAAAAATAACCACCAATGAATAGTTCATCAAGTCATCATAAACTTTATTGGCTTCTGTAAGGGTACCAAGACTATCAAGACTATCCAAGGCTTCAAGACAACACTGTCCTCTACCCTACCCCTTTTCTTCTCCAAGAAATTGAAAACCTTCAGGGGACTATCACACAAGGTACCATTCCTACCTAAGGGGGGAAAGGAATGGGGGTGGCCTCAGAGGAATCTTGGTTGTTGGAAATTAAGGAATTCTTAACATGAATAGTAAAAAAATATAGCTTCTAAGCTTATGATTAGATCTCCCTCTAATCCTTTCAAGAGCAATTTTTTGTGCATTTAGGATCTTGTATTTAGGATAGGGGGTAAGAGATTCAAGGCCTAAATTCAAAGTGTTGACATCTGGCAGAATTTAAAGTTTATACAACCCATTGGAGGAATTATTCCCAAGAGGGGAAAAGACCTTCACACTAGCTTGTTTGAATGAATCCAGGGAGGCATCTAAAGAGTGTACAATTTCTTGTGATCAAGCTTCAATCAAAGGGGGAGTTTCATTAGGGTTTCCAAGCCTAGTCACCACCCTTGTCTGGATCGATTTCAAGTTGTTATTAGTGCGAGGCTTCTTATTTTTAAGAAAAAGGACATGAATGTCTCATGTAATCCTCCCTCCAATAGAGGAAACATGCGTTAATGCCCCCAAGGAAAATAACATGGCACTTGACCACTTTGTCTTCAAAGTCAAACTAAATCTCATTAGGGAGGTCCAACACAAGGTTCATTGAGACCAAAACTCGGGCATCAGTGTGAGGCAAGAGATTGTCCATCTTATCCACTCTAATAACTTGTTGGCTGGCTCTAGAGCTTGGGGGATTAGGTTCTAAATAAATGGGGGGAAATTCCCAATGATAATCCATCTGGCACATTAGAGGGAAAGGATTTCATCTTGAATGGCCTCTAGTGAGCACAAAATTGCCCTAAAGTATCAAGAACCTATTTTCCAAAATCACCTTCTAATAACCTCTTTCTAGCTATTAGGGTTAACAAAGAAGATAAGAAATAATATATAATCCCTTCTAAAGCATACGCTAATAAGAGAAATGAAAACCTATTTTTTTCTCCACATATTGTGCATGTAATCATTTAGGAAATTCCTAGAAGGAAGTTTGGAAATGTCTTGAGCTGCAAAAACTACTGTAGTGTTCTTAAGCCTACTTTTTATCTACATCTATTGCAAGTGCCATCTGTAAATTAGGTTCGATGACAATGGGATCGACAAAGTGTCCCTTACCTCAACTTCCCTTCATCATTGGTTTGGTGGAATCATTGTGCCATTGAAGGATGAATTTGGCTCCATTTGATAGATTGGGCTTGTCTTCGAGTGCTACCCTAAATGATCTAACCCTATTTTCCACCACCTTCACAGAGTGCAGATTAGGTTTAGTTTGTCCATCACTCGATGTGAATGAGCCCATAAATGGGCAAAGTTAATAGTAGTTAATATACCCATAAGAGGACATCCTCCCACACGTAGGGAAGGCCTTCTTGATATCGAACCTTGGCAAGTTGTAGAGCCAAGGTTCGTCCAAGTTGTAGATCACTCCAGATTCCTAACAAAAATCGCATGCTCTTCATTTGGGTTTCTTTTTAATGGTAATATTCACTTTCAAACAATAGCTCTTGATTATTTAATTTCTAATTTTCCATTTTATTATTCTTTCAAGTGTGAACTGAAACATCAAAAGCAAAAATAAACATAATTATTACCTAGAAGCTTGCATAACAATTCATGGAGTGTGGAAGACTAATACTTTCTACTAACATTGTAGTCAAGTTTTTCCTTTTAATTTTTGATGAATAAGTAATAAAACATTCAATCTCTTGCAAAAATGCTTTATTAGTCAAATCCCTTAGTGAGTAATATTAACAATAGTGAGAAACATCAAAACAACATTCACCAATGTGCATATGAGTTAAATAAAGGTGCAATTATTTTGTCCCTTAGCAATGTGATTGTGTTCTTATTGTATTTTTTAACCTCCTCAATCTCCTTTTTAATAGATAATCATTTAATTGCATATTAAATATATTCAAATACTATGACATCACATAACTTGTGTGTAGGCAATTTTAAATTTGAATTTGAATCTTGTTAGATTTAGGGATCATAATTCGTGCTCCTTTGGATTGAACTAGGATAATCTCATTCCACTATACATAAAGTAGAGGGATGAGAGGACAATTTTGAAGTGATATGCAAATGTATGGAGATGTATGTGGCAAGGAGTGTGATATGAACAAATATGTAACACATTTATGGGAATAAGCATAGTAAGTGGAATAAAGATAGATAGAAATCAAGTCACGAACCAAACTTAACATAAGAATGTCACATGTCCATATGTTAATATATTAAGGCATTTGCATTAAGATGGACACAAACCTAAATGAAGAACAACTCGAGTGTGATAAATTCATCATCTCAACTACAAATTATAATGCAAACTTAAATGCTACGCCAATATTCTTAAAACTTACAACAAATTTATTGATTAAAAAAATCTAAACACATAAAAACTTTATTGACAAACAACTTTTATAATAAAATGAAACAACCATAATAATCAAACAATATTTTTGAGGAATATTTTTTTTTCATTTTTAATGAATTAATCAAAAAAAAATTATTTTTTAAAATAAATGAGACCTACACATTTTTCATTCATTAAAAAATTACTAACATTCTTTTTTTAAAAAAATGTTGAAAAAAGAACAAATCCAAATAAAGAACAAAAAGCATACATATGTATGGGAATAAGCATACTGAGTGGAATAAAGATAGATAGAAATCAAGTCACGAACCAAACTTAACATAAGAATATCACATGTCCATATGTTATTATATTAAGGCATTTGCTTTAAGCTGGACACAAACCTAAATGAAGAATAACTCGAGTGTGATATATTCATCATCTCAAAAACACAAATTATAATGCAAACTTAAATGCCACGCCAACACTCTTAAAACTTACAACAAATTTATTGATTAAAAAAATCTAAACACATAAAAACTTCATTGACAAATAACTTTTATACTAAAATGAAACAACCTTAATAATCAAATAGTATTTTTTGAGAATATTTTTTTTTCATTTTTTAATGAATGAATCAAAAAAAATTTCATTTTTAAAAATAAATGAGACCTACACGTTTTTCATTCATTAAAAAAATACTAACATTCTCTTTTTAAAAAAAGGTTGAAAAAAGAAAAAATCCAAATAAAGGACAAAAAGAAATACGTACCTGTCCATTAATAAATCTCCTTGAGAATTTTCAGACAAGGGAATCTAAAAACTATGACCCATTACAACGAGCTAAACTAGAAGCTATGGAAATTTGAAAATCAGTCAAAGAATTAGGCAGGTGAAATGCAATTGAGTTCCATTTGCAAACGATTACGGAATGTGCAGTGGAGTATTTCATTCTCCACGAGACAGAGACAAATTCACAATACCAATACCAATAAGAGAAAAAAACGCCGATTCTGTGGCACCTCCCCATTGTCTCACCAATATTAAATGTCTTCCACCTCGTGCTTTGGGCTAGCTCTGTCTTCTTCTCATTCTTCTGCTCATTCCGCACTCAGTTTCCGAGCCCATCGTCTCACCCATCCTCGCAGGAGTTCAAGAAGCTCTCTAATTCGTTGCGCCTTCGCTTCTAGAGGTCGGTTTGTTTTTCATGCATCCTTAGTAGTTGGCCACACAATTATTCTGAAACAAGATTTGGTTTAAAATTGTTTTCGCGGGTTTGAGTTTTAGAGTGAAACGTGAAATGTGTACAGATAATCCTTTCCTTGTTATATGCATATCGTCAGTATTACATTTTGGGGATTAACTGCAACTAACATTCGCACTGTTAAAATTTAAATTATAGGGTTTAGTTGCTTCTATTCGGTTTGGACAATTCGCAAGGATCTTTTTAGTGTAATTCTGAAAAAATCTTGTTATCCCAAGATCGTGTACATTAGAGAATTTGCGTTTACTAGATGTTTTAGGCTTTAACATACCATAACTTAGAATGCGACTTTTAAAAGCAACAGGGGAATTTTAAAACCGATTTTTCCGATTACACTGCACGGTCCACCACAAGGATGAATTGAATTTTTTATTGGACAATTCGCAAGGATCTTTTTAGTGTAATTCTGAAAAAATCTTGTTATCCCAAGATCGTGTACATTAGAGAATTTGCGTTTACTAGATGTTTTAGGCTTTAACATACCATAACTTAGAATGCGACTTTTAAAAGCAACAGGGGAATTTTAAAACCGATTTTTCCTATTACACTGCACGGTCCACCACAAGGATGAATTGAATTTTTTATTGGACAATTCGCAAGGATCTTTTTAGTGTAATTCTGAAAAAATCTTGTTATCCCAAGATCGTGTACATAAGAGAATTTGCGTTTACTAGATGTTTTAGGCTTTAACATACCATAACTTAGAATGCGACTTTTAAAAGCAACAGGGGAATTTTAAAACCGATTTTTCCGATTACACTGCACGGTCCACCACAAGGATGAATTGAATTTTTTATGTTTTCTTATTGTTAAAGAAATCTTCGGTGAGATTATGGATTTCTTTTAATGTCCTATTTGGCTAGCTTTGAGTTTATTTTTGTGAAGAGTAACCTTAGACTGCTTTTTCTTTGGGTCGAGCTTAAACTGCATTATTGTGGTGGGTAAGCTTGGGCAACATTCTTAAGATTTAAGCCTCGAATATTTGAATTTATCTTGTCAAATCTGGACCAGATTCTTACATTACACCCCAACCGTCACATGTCTGCTAGCGTTTGAGGCCCATCTTATTGGGGTAAATGGGATTCGAACCTGGGAGGCGCATTTATGGATTTGTGCATGATTACACTATAACCCTCGCACTTGTTACGCAGGCTTGAATCTGACAATCATTTCGTCTGTGCCAATATTTCTTTTCCTCAAATTTCTTTCAAATCTTGCTCTGCCACGAATAGTAAGGCTGAAATTGTGTGGCATTTGGGAGAATTGAAAATCCAAGAATTATTCAACGGGAGGGTAGAAATTCATCACAATTGCTTAAATTTGGTGTATGTTTTTGCATTCTGAGTTTATTAAAGTTTGTTTTCATTCTCAGTTTTGATCACAAATGTAGCAAATCGGCGCATATAGGTCACAGCAAAGTTTTTTATGCTATATGGTATATTTAAGACCATATGGTCCAAGTCAATATATTTAGACCGTAAATACGATTCCTATCATCCAGACAATACTGGGGTCACATTTAGGTATTGGTTAAATCATATTTTCTAAATCAATCTTCTTAGACAGTAAACTTGATTATATTGTCTGTGTGATATGGGGACAACAGCTCAATCTCAGGTCATCCAAGTATTGTAATGAGAAAAGTGTATCTCAAATACGCATATTCTACATAAGTGGAAGTACAAAGTGTTAAATTTGGGTTTGGAAGCAGATCAAAACCATTGATGCGTCTATGACCACATGATAAAGAATTTAGACCAAAAATGATTATATAACACCTATAGAATTAAATTATAAACTCCATTCAAATGAGAATGAGTAAAATGAAGAACCAAACATGCTCATATCATTTCCATAGTGATACTTATACTCTTACATATTACAGAGAACATGGATTGGCTCATGATTTACTACTGTTGCTGATACTTTTGGTAATTACAAAGATTCAGTTGCCTGTTGGGATGGCATTAGTTGAATGGATACAGAAGGCTGAACAGATGTGTCATGTTTGAAAAGAAATTATGTATGTATGTGTTGGTACGGTGCCATAACCATGTTAAATGTATCGTTGAATTTAATGGAACTGACTGTGCTTGTGTGGAGCTTGCTGGAATGCTGGATTGCTTGGTTGAAGTCCATTGGAATGCCAGTTTACCTCCACGGAAATGCACTGTGTTTGCTATACTGTTTTTAATGGATTTTTTTTTATATGTACTTGATTGTCCACTAGCACACTTGCTTGTGTAGAGCTGACATGTATTGGCTGGTCCACTAGCTTAAGGTATCCTAACTTAGATTTGACTTCTGACACACTTGTATGTCATTGGTTGATACGATTCTTTGCCATTTTCATGTATCACTGGTGTGATGCTCACCTAAAGTGGTTGTTGCTTATTGGAATGCTGTTGTGTTTGGTGTTTGCTGATGTGTCCCCATTAGTGTGTTGCTTGCAGAGTTGCAGGCATTGCAAAGAAGTTTAGAACATGGTTCTTTAGATTCACACATTAGATGCCTTTCTGTGTTAATATGGATGTGTGCTGTTGGCACAATCATTTGGTATTGCCATTGCCTTAAACAGCTTGCCTAGACTGGTCGTTGCTTATTGGAATGCTGCTGTCTCTTGTTTGTGGATGTGTGCTCATTAGTGTGTTCCTTGCACCATTGTTGTGTTGCTGTCATGTCTCCTTGAAATAGTATTAAATAATAAACAATAATAATTAAATTAAAAATATAAAAGATTAAAATTAAAAAATAATTAAAATTTAGTTAAGTTAAACAAATGGTCAAAAGACATGAATGGAAAAGTTGTGTTCCCCTCAAACATTTGGTATAAAAGGTAGAGAAGAGAACTTCATTTGAGGGGGAAATGGAGGGAGGAAGAAAGAGGGAGCATAAGAATTAAGGGAACAAGGAAGGAAAGGGAAGAAAATAAGTTAAGTGACTCTTTTACAAGGTGACGGGTTGTGACCCTTTTGAAGGCTTGTAATTATGAAAGGGCGTGACCATTGAAAATGGAAGACATGGTGAAGAGGTGTGAACCTTCCTCACAAAAGATAAAAAGGGGAAGAAGGATCAAATGTAATGGAGGAAAGGGAGTAGAGGAGATCTAGAGCAGATCTGTAGCAGAATTATAAGGAGGGATCTGTAATAAGAATTGAGAAGCAAAAAATAATATAAGATATGTAGATCGAGAAGAAGAGGATATGCAGATCTTAAATGGGATATGTGCAGATTGAAAAGCAGTAAAGACAGATTTGAGAAGTGAGAGATAGGTGAAGATTAAATAAGAAGTGAAAGGGGCAGCAGTTGTTGTTAAACAGATGTATCTTTTCATAACCAAATGGTGTGATCCTTTCATAAGAGCATTAACAAATGAAAGGGTGTGACCCCCTACACTCAAAGGAGATATAAAAGAGAAGAACTTCATTTGGGAAGGGCATCCAACGGAGATCAAGTTGGGAAATAATATATCATTCTCAAAGGCAACATTTGAAAGTGGTGACTTAATTTTTATAAAGGAGAAATCACTCAAAGCACTCAAGGATCACTTATCTATCAGCACTCAGCAATACATCAAATCAGCACTCACTCAATCATCACTCATCACCCTATGAATTCCACATTCATTCAATCATCATTCGCTAATATATCAAATTATCAAATCAAAGGAAATCATTTAATTATCCATCAAACATCGACCGGGAATCAGGCAAATAGGCTAGAAATCAACTCTTCCATCAAATTAGTCAGTCTAATATAAATCATACAATCATTGAATCGATCATATCTTTCATACCCCCAATTTGACATTAGATTAACATCAAACTTGTAGTATGAAAATTGTCATATGAAGCTCCCTAGCCTGACAAGCTCCACAAACTCGCTGATTCTGAGTTTGAATTTCAGGTAGGCCATGTACTAAATCATCCTGAACAAGTTGAGCAAGTTAGTGAATGTTCAAGTGACCATATCATTGATGCCAGAGACTGCTGATAGAAGATGATTTAGCTGCGAATGCATGCTCAAGAGAATCACCAGTATCTACAAGTTTGTATAGACCATGATCCTCAATGCCAACAGCTATAGTAGTGCATGTCGCACGATCAACAATTGAACACTTGCGTGTACTGAATACCACATCAAGCTGAGGAGAATACCACATGATCTGACTTATTGAGAGTAGGTTTAGTTCCATACCAAGAACATAGTATACATTGAGGAAAATGAGATTCCTTTCACCAGATTGCATCTAAATGTTGTCCTTGCCGACAATAGTATACTCTTCACCTCCTCCAAATATGACTGAATCAGTAAAGGGAGAAAATTCTGTAAACCAATCACACCTGTGAGTGAAATGCCGAGAAGCACCAAAATCTATATACCAGGTAGAAGATTTCACATGGTCTACAGGTCTTTTAACCATGAAAGCATAAAAGGAAGACTCTTTCTGCTCTGTGTGCTCAACAACATTGGCTTTACGCTGAGACCCTCCCTGCTTCCGCTGCTCAGAAGCCAAACGATTGCGACAATCCTTGAGCAAATGGCCATATTTGTGACAGTAGTTACACTGAACATTCTTCTTCGAACCATCCTGAAACTGATTGGAGCCCTTATGCTGAGATGACTGAGATGGTTGAGATTTTCCTTTATCCTAATGAAAGGATTTGGCTGCAAAGGCATGCTCTGAGGAGGATGAGGTGGCACTACTACCAAATTGTTGTTTTCAACAATCCCGCTGTAGAAGTTTGGTGCACAACTCTGTAAATTTAGATCCACATTAGTGGAAGTAATGTTGAGAGTCTCTATATAGTGCTCATAAGATTTTGGTAGACTCTTCAAGGTGATGACTACCATATCTTCTTCCTCCATTTTCTGACCAATAGCTTCGAGCTGATCTTGAATGTCCTTAATCTTCGTGAGATGCTCTTGTAAGGACATACATTCATCCATCATGATGGAGGACAACTGATTCTTCAAGAAGAACGCTCTACTCTTGTTAGATGTCTCATGCAACTCCTTAAGATGCTTCTAGTTTTCTAACGCTGACTTGCCAAAAGGAATCTGATGCAACTGATCATCTATGACAGAGAGCTTGAGAAGGACGACAACTTCTCGATTCCAATCATCAAACTTGTCCTGGTCTGCTTGGATAGTAGTAGGATGAGTCTTTGTGCCCAAAACAAGCTCATCTAGGCGGCGATATTTGAAGATTGTTAGCATGCGCTGCTTCCAGATGTTATAATTTTTGTCATTGAATCTCTGACTGCCTTCTAACATTAAGTTGGTTAATGACGCCATCTTGCACGTTTCCCAATGCACAAAAAAATGAAAAAAATAGAGAAGAGGCAATAGCACATAAACTGAAACAAAGGCATATGTAGGTACAAACTTCAAAAAGCAATGAAGTATGACTAGCACGTATTTCGAGAAAAAATTCTAGCTGACCCAAAAAAATTTGACAAAGACCCAGGAGGAATCTAATATAAAAATAAAATTATGACTGGTATGGAATTCAAGGCACATAAACTAAGACACCCACAAAATTCTGACGATGACCCAGTTGAGCTTTTGAAAAACCCACAAAATTCTGGTGACAACCCAGTTGAGCTTTTGAAAAACCCACAAAAAATCTGCAATCAAAATATTTTGACTTGAACTTAAGGGTCAAAACCCTTGTCGAGAAAAAATAGGAACCCTAGGCGGCCATGGATGAACCAAAAAACTTGTGTGAGCAGAAAACACCAATAGATGGTCGAAGACACCGCAAGGAATGACCGCTGAATGCAATAATGACCATCGTCGACCCTAAAAAACCAAAAAACGGAGCAGATTTGCAGAAGAAATTGTGAAAAAATTCAGGTCACGCAAGTAAAAGTTGCAATAGAAATTTCCGTTGCGAGTTGTAGACGATTGAGGCTAGAAACAAATGCATGTCCTAAACGGCTTGAGAATAGCAGAATTTGAGCAAAGAATAGGTCGAAAAATACCCAAAAACTATTGTCGATTTTCTTAAATCACCAACAAAACTCGTCGCGACTTGCAGAAATTAGTGGTCATGTGAGAAAAAACGGTGGAATGCTGAGAAAGGCGCCATGATTTCCAGAGATAAAGACGCGTGTTTTGTAGAGAAAAAGTCATGCAATTTGTAGGGGTAGAATCCGCATGGGTTGCAGAAGAATGACCCTGCATAAAAGAACTGCCCTATTTGCAGGTCACACGAAGCACAAACAAGGACATAAAACCAGCAAAAAACTACCAGGAATAATTTCGAAAATAATGTAATTTTTCAAGAAACTTTAAAAAAATTCTTAACGAATGTTTTAATTGAAAAATCATTTCAAAAAAATACCAGTGCTCTAATACCATATTACTGGAGAGTAATTGGTAAAATAGTTGTTATATTAACAAATGATTGAGAGATGATAAAGAATTTTACAAATGTACAAAATAGAAAGTTTCTAATAAGAATTGAAGAAGATCGAGTAATCGATCTTATCTATCTAATTTACATAATATACAAAAGATGACCATTAAAGTAATAGAATAATAATATTCTAATAGAAGCTTGATTAAGGAATTCATCTTCCACAATATTCCTTCCTTTTTTGTGAACCAAGAGACTCCACAATTGGTGAGCTTTAGTCCTCAAATAATCATTAAGCCAGCCACAATACTAATGAAGAGACACACAATTAGTCTTGAGGAGGCAATGAGTTGTTTGAAGAAGACACCTCTCTTGGGGAGAGGTAAGGGTTGCGACTCATTGTCCTTACCCAATGACTATAAGTATTGATTCATAAGAATCGATATTTGATAATATATATATTTCAGAAGATACCACCATTGAGTTTACATTAGTTCGATTTAGATTAATATCAAATCGATATTAATATATATATTCAAATATACTTCATTATTGTTGTTATTCAATAACATTGAATAGAGTATAATTCAGTCTAGATTGAATTGATATATATACAATTGTAAAATAAGAATTAAAATTAAAATTCCTTAAGTAGATAAATCTGATTGAAAATTAACAGCGAATATCATGAGACTTGATATTCTTGGTCAGACCATATCTCTGATATCATATTGAGGTGATATCTAAAATATTTTTTGAGTTATGGTGAATATCATGAGACTTAATATTCTTGGTCAGACCATATCTATGATATCATATTGAGGTGGTATCTAAAATATTTTTTGAGTTATGGTGAATATCATGAGACTTGATATTCTTGGTCAGATCTTATCTCTAATATCATATTGAGGTGATATCTAAAATATTTGTTGAGTACTTGGTGGACATCATGAGACTTGATGTTGGTAGGCCAGTACTTTGAGTACATGGTGAATATCATGTGACTTGATATTCTATTGCCTTTACTCCTAATATCATGAGATGATATCTTTATAAACTCTGATATTACATTAAGGTAATATATCTTTTCACATTATTTTGAGTACTTGGTGAGTATCATACGACTTGATATTCTGTGGCCAATGCTCTGGATATCATGAGATGATATCTTTATAAATTTTTGAGTACTTGGTGAACATCATGCAACTTGATATTCTATGGCCAATTCTCTCAATATCATGAGATGGTATTCTTATGAATCTATGAGTTATGGTGAATATCATGCGACTTGATATTCCTAGTCAAACCATATCTCTAATATCACGGTAAATGATATCTTCTGATCCTAATCATGTGTTTATAATCTTCCCTGGCTAAGAGGGAGTGTTGATGTTTTGCAGCCTCAGTCGGATAAACACCGAGTCAATACTAGTGAAGATATGTATATATATATTTAGTATATATGAAATGTATATATATACTTAAATATATAAATATAAATATTATTATTATGTAAATATTAGAGAAATTCATATAATACTCCAGAGATATTATATATATATAATCATAATTGTCATTATATTAATTACATAATAATGAATAGACATGTCCCATGAAGGGACATGTCTCTTCTTGGCTCATTCTCAATATAAATGCAAGAGATTGTTGCATTTGGAAAACACATACAATCAGATAGTGCTATTACATTTGCAATGATCCTAAAGACCTGAACACAAAATATAATTTGAATAATATCATGCAAAATACAAAAATAAAAAAATGTAAGAACTATATGTATAGTGATAATTATTTGTAATGTAAATGATTGATTTTAAAATATTAAAAAATTAAATATATTTGTTAGATAATTTCTGGATTTGATTGTGTAAGATTTTTTATCATCAACATTTTGGATCACACTACATGATCCATCATGATGATGCAAGAGAGCAAAAAAGGAGAAGACAATGGCAGATTGCAGACCTATAATGAAATAAGAAGGGGGAAGGGAGGTGACAAACTAGTCGAGGTTGACAAGACCCCTAAGAGACAAATGAAACAAGAGAAATCCAGAAACTCGACAGCTTTGGAAATGGTCTCTTAGGGGTCTTGTCAACCTCGACTAGTGTGCTGCCTCCCTTCCCCCTTCTTATTCCATTCTAGGTCTACAATCTGCCATTTTCTTCTCCTTTTCTGCTCTCTTGCATCCTGATGATGGATCTGAAATGTTGATGATAAAAAATCTTACACAATCAAATCTAAAAATTATCTAGCAAATTCAGATGGATTGTGCAAACTTGATAGCTTTGAAGTTAAATATAAATGAGTGCAAATACACATAAAACATATATCCAAGAGGACTATGTGCAATCTACATGCAAGAAAACATATATCTTATAGGGAAAACTATCATGAAACATAGATTCGTGTTAGGTTGAGGTATGATGCTATAATTTTAGTGCATAAATTGTCTAAATAGAATAATTGAGGATAAACCAAGAACTAGTACGCACACCATCTTGACCAGAATGCAATTACATACTCAGCCAACATGACCAATCAGATGACGACTAAATAAAACATCTTCATTCCTTTATTAGGGTCTATTATAGTACTTTGACCACCCACTAAAAATAGTTTAGCAATCTCAACACCTCATGAGAAAAGACGACACTAAATTCATTTATGTGTGTGAGAGTAGCTTATATATGCATTTTAGGGCTTGGCTAGCTATTTTTGAGTTAAATATAATTAATAATTTTTTTCAAGGTACCATTTTGTTTTGTAATTCAAAACTAATAGTAGTACATACTATGATTGATTAAGGAATGTACATATGTTACCTCATCTCACCCAAGTTTGATGTGGTGGTTAACCTTATGTTATTAACTTACTATACCATAACTATTTATTCTACTTGTTTATTTTTGCCTTCTTTCCCTATATTGTTGTTGGTGTTATTAACTTTGTAACCACTTATGATTACGCCTTTTTATATTATTTCCCATTCGTGATGAATATAAAGGCTATTATTTTAATAAAAAATATTCTATCAATATGTTTAATATTTAAAATATTTTATCAAAATAAATATAAAATTAAATAAAAGAATATTAAAATAATTTGAGTATAGAACTAACAAAAAATTCTACTATGAACCTAAAAAATTGTAATAAGAAAGATGTCTTCTTTGTTATTTAAATTGTTATGTATTTAAAATGTTATTACTTGATAAAAAAAGCTTCTAAGCATGCCTTAGAATTAGTTTATTTACTTTAAATTTTTTTAACTTTAGTTTGAAACTATTGTATTTATTGCATATATGTAAGTATAAATTTTATATGATAAGTTTTTGCCATTAGATTGTGGGAATTTACTTTTTTTCAAGAGGATAATTTATACTATCTATAAATTTTTTACTAATTTTAAAAATGCTATATTTATTTTTAAATAATAAATAAAATATTGTTTTCAAATTAAATTTTTTTGTCAATATATAATAACAGGCAATGCTTATTTTATCATTAATATATAAGTTACATATTATTGTTGTATGAATTTATGTTCACACAAGTTTTTTTTTTTTTTAATAATTTAACATTATACTTAAAATATTTAAATATAATATTTTTACTTTCTATATTTTCTTTTATAATTTAAATTCTAATTCAATTTAAATGAATCCAAATTATATTTGTCTCATAATTGGATGAATGAACTTATTCAACAATTAAAATAATTTTTGTAAGTATTAAAGATTAAATTTATATTTATTTCAAACAAATAAAAGATTAAATTATTAGAATTGTCTAAAAGAAATAAAGTTTATTTAAATAGTAATTTGATTAAAATTGGGGATCCTGCTTTTTAAATTTACTGTTGTAATTATTTAAAGGGGCAATATTGGTTGTGGTGAAGTGAGACTGCATTACATCTATTTGAGAACATCAAAAAATATTTTTTTGGCTGCAGCCACATGTCCATGTGCTTTCCAAAAAAGATTAGACATTAGGAAAAAAATTCGTCTTATTGGTTAAATTTTTTTTCCAGATTTTTTAATAGAAAAAGTAAAAACCCCTGGAAAATCAGAACTGACCAATCAGAAAAATAGAGAAAATGATAAAAATTCGATATAAAAAAATTGAAATGGTACGAACTATAGAATAAAAGTTGCATATATCTGCTGACACAATTCTCAAAGCATGATTAATTGTCTTAAGTTAAGGCGAAAACATTAGTCCTTGCCTATATAGGCAGGGACTAATAAGAGACCACACAAGTTCTAGATTGAATGATCCTTCATTTTTAATGTCCACAATTTCACTTCAAAATATAGATCGGTAAATGCAGATAATGCTACCATCTGTGACCACTCTCTAAATCTTGTATCCTACATTTTTTTTAATTGAATGAAGCAAAGAAGGAAACTTTCATACAAGTCGAACATTACTTTCCAATCATCCTTATCTTTTGGATCACACCGCAATCGTCATTCTATCATTTATATGCATGACCTCTATGTCTACAATGATGATCTTTATCATAATGATGTTTGTTACCATCCGACTCTAGCTATGCAATAATATCTTCTAAACAATGTTATTTACAAGTCATAACTCATTTTTCCTTAGATGCATGGAATTACAATACTCTCCATGGTTACAAATATTTTCCTCATATTGTTTGCAATGGAATGGCTTAATTCCTAGGGGGCATTACAAATTACCAATCTTTACATAAGGAAATGAATCTCATTGTAATTGTAATCTTGTTATTTAAAAGAATATTAAAAATAAAAAATATTGTGTTCTGTTAATTTTTACAACAAAATTGTCATGTTGTGTTATAACTAGACATACCGACATCCCAAATTGGTCCCTACATTCTAACCTTGTAGGACTGCAAATTTAAAGATACCCTTGTCTAGCGATTCTACAATTGAAAAGGAGAAGGGAAGAGTTGGGAGAGTCATTGAAAGAAAACAAAGTGGAGATAACTTAGAGGTTTCACAAATGGGCAAGATAACATTGTTTGGTTGTTGGCTTCATTTTGCATTAGCATGACAAACATTGGGTATGGCATGGGAAACTTTTTTTTTGCAGATTGCTATAATGATCTTATTCCAAACAAATAGCCAAGTGAATATATTATTTGTTGGTCACTTCTTGGGATTTTATGCTTCTAGAGGCCTTTGGGTTTAGAAGGTTTCCCTTATTACAACACTTGATATCTTCTCTTAGCAAAATAACTTCCATTCCTCATCTAGTTTCATCACCCTTCTCATTTGCTCCACAAAAGTGAAGTTGAAGATTGTTCCTCAATTGTAGCTTAAACTTCATGCTAAGATAGGCCAAATAGAGCGCAACTTCCATCCATTGAAGCTTGAAATAAAAAAGTTGACCACCATCTCTCAACCATAAAGGGATCCCTTAGTTGAGACCTCTTCCGGAAGTCATGAAGCATAGGAGGGGCTTGATTTTGCAAACCTATCCAAAATAAAGCCTTATTTGTATTGTGGATATCAAAAATAGGCATGTAACAATCAAGAAAGAGCTAATATTTTAGTCCTTTGTCATATTTGGGATATGTTACTCTTCAAACTGTAACAAAAATATCAATCTCATCCAATTAGTTAGGATGCTCAAAAAATGGTTTTGCTTTCTAATCATAAAAGGATCTTAAATATAGCTTTTCAACAAGAGGCTTCATGGTGACATACATTTGTTTCCAATTCACTAGATGCCATTTTTTATTCCCTAGTGAGTCATACTTCAAATTTTTTTGAAGCACGACATTTGTCTCTTTGGTGACACCTTTTTAAGCAAAGAGGATTTGATGGTATATAAGAGCACTTTGTGTAATCAGTATGTAGTAGTGTGGTGCATCCAACAAGCATGAGCCATCAATGAGACCAAAGATTTTTTGGAGATATCATTCAGTCTATCAATTTTCGTTTAAGCAACCTATTTCATGGGACTTGTAGTGGAGGGGCTTCCAAATACTTGATGGTGGTGAAAGGCCTTTATTAGGTGGAGGGTTTTTTGAAATATGCCAGTGAGTTCTTCCATCCATATGGAGGAGGGCCCTCTTGAGAATTAGCCTTGTTAATTCTCTTCTTTGATGGCACAAAGCATCCAAGCATCTTCTAAGATTGACTCCTTTGAATTGCTTGGCTTTACTATGAACAATGTGTTGCCAACAAATTGCAAGTGAGAGACCCTATCCCATGATTGGAAATATTGATCCCCATCAAAAAATCTCTTTGGAATAGAAGATAAACCGGCCAACACCTAAGTTAGTGCATTGATTAAATAAGGTGAAAAAGAGGTTTCCTTGACAAAAGCATCTAGAGCTCAATATCATTTTGGAATAAGATCCATTGAGAATGACAAAGTATAACCAAAGAGAAACAATTAGAAGTCCAAGTAGTTTAATCTTCATTAAGTTAAATGTCCTTGTAATGTCCTAAAGGAAGTACAATTCCATTGCATTGTAAGCTTCAGGTATGTTGGGCTTTATCAACATAGACTTCTTCTTGGAGTTCTACATGGTGTCCATTGAGTGATCAGATAACTATATAGGGTTTCCTTTTACAAGTCACTCCTTGCCCCTTTAAAATGATTGGATTGCGAATTAGTAAATTATTTTTTGAGGATCTTAGTCATAATTTTGTAAAGAAAACTACATATTGCTATAAGTCTAAAGGAGTTGAGGGAGATCACTTCGTCCATTTTGGGAATAAGACCTAGCAAATTACCTTTCAAAGTCATAAACAACTATTTGAATTGTTTTGATGTGTCAACCATTCTCAAGCGCTTGGTGTGAACCACCTCCTAAAAGTTTTGATAAAATCCAAATAGGAAACCAATCTAGATCTAGAGCCTTCCTATTTTCAATAAAAAAATATTATATTATATCAATGTGTTCTTAGATATCAGTGGGGTTAAACAAACTGTCATTTGATATTGATTTACAAGATTAGGAATAGTGCAAAGCATAGTTTGCCAAATCTCCTAGTACTTGCTCATTTTTTTGTTGCTGAGTTTTTGCCTCTTTAAGTCGTGGAGTCTAGATGCCATCTTCTTTCTAAAACTCATTGAGTACTTTGTGAAGCATAGTTCGCCAAATCGCCTAGTACTTGCTCATTTTTTTGTTGCTGAGTTTTTGCCTCTTTAAGTCATGGAGTCTAGATGCCATCTTCTTTCTAAAACTCATTGAGTACTTGGCGAATCCAATAACTTTATGATGTGCTGATGCATTTAAATCTTATTGGTGAGTGGTTCAACTATTCTCCATCCAAGACTGAGGATTGATCAATTCTCCCTTGTTGGAGCCATAAGTTGTCAATGAGAAACCCATGAAGCTTGTTTCCCATGAGAGCACTAGCAATGTTGGTGCTGAACTTTGTAGTGCATAAAGTTTCTTGAGCTCCAATTCCCTTTGTGCATTAGGCATCATCTAATCCATCACCTATAACCAATCTGAGATAACTTTTAATGGGATCCCCCTTGCCTAAGAGTTGTTCCCTTGTATCCCCCATTTGTTTATTAATTGTTGGAAGTGACAAAGTCCAAGGAAAGTTCTATGTTTGAGAAGTTTTTGGTATTTTTCTAGTGTTTATGCTAAAGTTGCACACTTTTAGTGGATGTTTGGACATCTTTAATAGTTTACTATTCAATTTTAGTGCCCAGTTCCACAAAGTTCTTTGCATCCTTCATTCTTTCCATTCTCCTTTGTTCCTTTCTTTTGTGGAATCCTAGTGATGGTCCAAACCTCCTTCCTCATATGCTATTTATGAATCTCATATCCTCCCTCACAAATTCCCTCTATGCTTTGTGGAATCCAGAAGTGAGTCTAGATGTTTTCTTCCTTCAGCTCATCTACTTCCCCCATCCACTTGTGCAAGCTCTCATTGTTACACTTTTCCTTGCATTCCCTCCAACTTCTCTCCTTGTAGATTTTCATCGATCTTCAAGACTTCCACCATATGTCTAGTTTCAATGTTCACTTCTACATTGAATTCTTGCAAAGGTTTCACAAGCCATTCGCCACTCATATCTTCTTATGCAGAGATTTAGCTGTCTTCTTGATGTCCAATTCTCCACTCAAACATCTTTTGTTGATGTCTACTCCCACATCTTTTACCTGAATCTCTCCATAATGCCTACTATGCTCATTTCAGCTCTTTTATGTATTTTCATAGAATTCTAGGACTTACATTCCTCCATCTATTTCAATCTCTGATCATGACCCAAAACCTCACATGTATTCTCACATAATATCCACACTTCTTCTAGATTGCTTCCTAAACTTATTGGATTTTGCTAGGATGTCATTGATGGCTTTATTTGGCTCTTGCAACTATTCGATTGTTCTTTCTTGCCAATAAAGCATTATTAATCTCAAGGGTACGAATTCAAGTTCAAAATCAATAGTAGATGATGAAGAATGCCATGCCACCATTAATGTAGTAGTTGAGCTCTGGATGTTGATGGTCCTCATGCTTGATTGAAGTCATCTATCTTGTGGATATTGTGGGGTTTTCCTTGCATTGCAGTACAAGGCTAAGATGTCCACTTTATCAAATTTCTACAAGTGACTAGGTGATCAAACTTATATATATTAGTTCATTTGTCATTTAGTAGTTGGCCATTTTTCTTTTCCATGCGATTGCAAGTGCCTAGGAGCTTCCAGAGTTTCAACTCTTGCAAGTCTTGTTGCCATTAGAGTAATGCCTTCTGTAAATCATAAGGAGCTAATTGTATTTTAAATGGTTTTTGTAACTAAATGATTCCATGGCTCCATTTAGAGATCTTCAAAGGAATTCTATGCTTAGGTTCTCTCTTGCCACATTTATTGGTACAACTGTAAAAGGCATTTGATGAATGTAGACAACATTCCGAGTCATTGCAAACTTTGTAATGGTCACTTCTATATTACATATTGATTATTTTTAGTTGGGGGATGGATAACTAAGTATGCTGAGTTATTTGATATCATTATTTGTGTTGTCTGTATTTGCATAACTCATATTTTTTGTGATTAAATACTTTGTTTCTCATGGTATTTTGACTCTATAACCCAATAGATTAGGCACCGGTCTTGAGAGTTAATAGTCCATATGCTCAAATTGAACACATCTTTCACCAATCGATAAGTAGTGGGATTAGTAGTTTGTATGCATTTCATGATTTAGTGATTCAGCGATAGAAGCATCTTATAGATCCATAACTGTTATTATTTTTAGGAATCACATTTTCTGTACTCACATCTTACTGTTTTAATGATATCCATATCAGCTAAATAAGAGGTCTTATGTGCTGTAGGTTAGTCTTTGGTCTAGTGACATGATGAGCACACATTATACTGAGCACAATATCATTCACATAAGATGCAACAATTATGCTACACAAAAACACAATTTTTGTGTGGAAAGCCTTACGAGAGAAAACTATGACAAAATATTGTTCGTATAGAACCTTCTTAAAAATTTTGTAGGCACCAACCCACAAGAGACTCCAATCCCCTCTTGATGATTCGTAGGCACCAACCCACTAGAGACATCAATCCCCTTCATAGAGCACCAACCCAGCAAGAGACACCGTTCTCCTTTAATGATGGCGCCATCCTCTTAATCTCCTTACTGAGGAGGCTCCAATTTCCAAATGAATAGTATTATAATCATTTGAAACTTCTTGGATCTGCTCTAATTTACCTGTACAAATCTGCTCACGACTTCATAAAAACTGCCTTCATATCGGCTTACAAATCTGCAATATATCTACTCACAAATCTGCATTAGAATTTTCAACAATTTACTCATAAATCTGCCATATAGCTGCTTGAAATCTCTGATATTATTCTTTTAGATCTGCTCTGAAATATAAATGATACTCATTAATTTCTTGCCTTCACAAACTCTTCACAAATTCCTGTTATATCTTCTCAAAGGGGGATCCCTGATTGAAAGGACATGTGAGTATGCAAGGGGTGGCAACTTTTGATTACATGGACCTTTTCATACTAAATTTGGGTGCTCCATTAGGGAGGTCGGCCCTAGCAAAATATTAATTTATCTTTATTTTAAAAACTCTTTTATCATGGGTTGGCCCAAGTAAGGTGTTATTTTATTTGCAAATTTGAGTAACTCCAAAAGAGGTCGGCCAGCATTAAATTTTAAATCTTATTTTTTAATTTAATTTCACCCAAGCTGGGCAAGCCATAATTTGGGCACCAAACTGCAATGAGTGCCTACAATTTGTCATCTCCATCTTCACCGATATTGCTTGACCTTTGATATCCTTTGACATCAATGACAACTAACCCAACAATTTGGTAAAGTATCTTTAGTGATCCATAACTATTGTCATTTTTAGTAGTTTGTATGCATTTCACGATTTAGTAATTCAATGAGAGAAGCATCTTTAGTGATCCATAACTGTTCTTAGTTTTAGGAATCATGTTTTACATACTCACATCCTACTTTTGTAATGATGTCCATATCAGATTAATCGGAGGTCTTAAGTGTAATAGGTTAGTCTTTGGTCTAGTGACAACCTTTGGGTCCAAGCATATGTTGGATATATTGCAGCTCATTCAATCTATACATCTTCTTTGTGATTAATCCTATTTAGGATGCCTCTGGGAAGGTCCCCTGGATCTAGTTGAGCTTGAAGTAAAGGAGAGATTACATACTCTCGACAATTGGTCCATTGTTGCCCTGCTTGATCATAAGTTAGATGTCTGTTGTTCACACTTAGAGAATTGTTTGGCTTTAGAGATTTGTGAACCTACAACTTCGAGCACCAACAAACAACATGTTTTGTTCCAAGTTATCAGGTTTTCAGTTGGTTTCACATTGAAGACTTGCAACCTACCAATGGAATCCAAAAGTTTTCTAGTAACAGACAACCTTTCTTCCCTCCCAGCTTTTTGCAAAGGGAGAGGACGGCTTTAAAACTTTCCACTTCAATAATCAGGATGTCTGCATAGATGTATTTGAAACATTGAATACTCCATTAGGCGATTCTTAATTGAATTTCAGTAGTCCAAAGCTTGTTCTAAAATTATACCTCTAAGTTTGATCACTTGTGTCTCCTTAGAGGTTGGAAGAGGTTCATTTCTATGTAAATCACAGTATGCCATGTTCCTGTTCTCTTGATGAATCTAGAAAACCATTGGAAATTGACAATGGCACGATCAATCAATTTTTACATCTTTCTTCTCCAGTAAACTGTATGGAGCTTAAACAGATTGATCTAAACACAAATTTTTGATTGATCCTTTTCAATTGGGTCAAAGCCAGGCCTTCAGGAAGAAAATCAACAGTTTAAAGATATGCTATCATCCTTCAAATGCCTTCATTCTGTGCCTCAGATTCCTTAAAAAATAGCTATAAAACTTGTGACAAAATTGCTATAAAATACCAAATAATCAATAACCATTAGCCACCAGAGAAAATCTGGGTCTTCCAAAAGCTGCAAGATCTTTCTAGTCCAGTCTTTAACAAAGCTAAGAGTGTTAGAAGCTCCCACGAACTTATATATCAAAGCATTATCATTGAAACATACAAGATTCTCTGCACTTCAGGGAGGACAAGTGATCAGTGTTTTGGCTGACATTTTTGCAGACATCCATTCTATTCCTTGAGCTGAACAAATATTGGAAAGGACTAGTTTGATCAGGTCCTTTGTATAGTGTCTGGATGCATAGAAAATGATAGAAAAACAAGAACTGGATACATCAGAAGTTGGCCTGCTACATTTCACCACCTCCTTGAAGAAGAGGAATGCCATCTCTCTTGTCCGCAACAGTATATGCCATAGATAGCAAGTGACAAGGCACAAACCCAGTCGGAGTCTTCATTTGGTAACTCCGATTGCAGCTTCTTATTTGGACAATATTGTCACTAAGCCTGACTTATGACTGCCTACTTCATTAAACTTTACGATGGGATTGTAGAATAATTGTTTTTGCAGATCTAATTAATGTTTAACAGCCTTTCTTGATGTATGCAGTTTTTTCTGGTAGGGATCATTGAAGGACTGCATCAAGTAGTTATCCCTTGAATCATTGGACTGCATCAAGTAGTTAATCCTTGAATCATCGGATTGCATCAAGTAGTTAACCCTTGAACATAAATGGTATGAAGGACGTTAGATGTATCCTGAAATACTGCAAGGCAAGGATCCGATTACGTGAAGAGGCACTCCACAGTGACATTATCTGTCTAATGTTGTTACTGTAAATGCAAATAAAAACTAAAACCATATAGCCAACAAATATTAAAAAAAATTAAAACTATTAAATAACATTTCAATAAAAAGAAAAAAGAGAAGTAAACAATGTAAATAAAATAAAATAATTCTTGAATAGTTCTACAGTTAAATAAAACAAACTCGCAAGTAAATAAAAGTAGCTCTTCAACTAAAACATAAAGCAAACAATATAAATAAAATAAAAAAATTCCTAAATAGTTCTCAAGTTGAGTATACAAATTCTTTAAATAAAAAAAGCTCATGGAAATAAAATAAACTATTTTTTAAATAAGTTTAAAGAAACATAAAATAACTCTGAAGTAAATAAGATAATTATAAAAATCAACACATATGGACATTTTTGAAAAACCTTAAAACTGTAACTCCTAAAGTAAATAAAATTGACTATAGAATGAGCTCTTCAAATAACATGATAAAAACACACAATGCAAATAAAATAAAATAATACTTAAATAGTTATAAAGTGAAACAAAATAAATCCTTTAATTAAATCAAATAACTCAAATAAAATAAAAATAGGTCTTCAAATATAATAAAGCAAACAAAGTTGTAGATAAAATAGAATAGTTTTTAAGTAAATATTAAAATTAATGTGTCCATGTATGTAGTAAATAAAATAGTTTTAAAGTTAGATAATACTTGAGCAAATAAAATAGCTTAACGCTAGTATTTCTTGGCAGGTTTTAGATCAATGTATTTGAGATATCTACACTGGCTATAAGTTATTTTGGATCGAACCAACAAATAAATTATGATAAATTGAAGAGTTTGAACAGGGACAAAATGCTACTTTTCAAGTACCAATGTATAATAGGTTTTTCTTTGTATTGTTTATTTTGTGAATGGACTTTTTTTGACCAGCTAAAAAGAAATTTATGTCACTAGATTTTTGACAAATCTAAATATGTTATCATTTTATTGGTTGTTGTCTCCAGATACGGCCAGAATTCTTGATACAGGTTTATATCCTTTGCACCGTTGCAAAATCCTGCACCTGGTATACCTATCTTATGTGTTAATATGTATTGTCTTTCGAAATTCTGCACCTAGTACGCATTATTCATGTGTTTATTTGTATCCTTTCCCCCAAAATTCTGCAACTCCTATGTCTTATTTATTTGTTTATTCATCTTTTCTCTTTATATGATGTTAAGAACATCAAAAGGCTGATAATTATATTTTGCAGTCAACTGGATCTACTTATTTGAATTTTATCTTGCATGCTAGTGGACATTTATGGATCTTCCTTTTATGAATTAATATGAATTAGCTTGTTCACAATTTCTCTAGGTGAGGCATGGGCAGGGTTATCACAATGTGGCAGGAGAGAAGGATTTCGATGCAAATATATCCCGTGAATTTCTTGATGCTAGTCTTACTCCATTAGGATGGGAGCAGGTATTTACATTCCCTTTAGTATCTTGCACGATCTCTTTAATTTCTGATATATCACATATGATAATTAGTCTGCTTAATGTTGAAAAATTGAAACCGCACAAATTTCAATCCTTCTAATATTTTAAAGAGTTGCATAACAAGTTTAATACTAGTATAAATTTATGGACCAATCGAGTTTCCTTTTAGCATCTTGAATGTGGTTGTATTAGTAATCCCTTGACAAGACTTCATAATTTGACACGAATATATCATCTGCTTCTTGGCTATAGTTTAGAGAAGTTCCAAGCCAAACATAAACTATGTCTGGATTGCGTTACTAAATTGAGTGCTTGTTTACAATACAACAGACAAATCTGGGTTAAAATAACTTTGAGAAATCTAAGATATGAGTTCTTATTTTCACTCTCTTATGTTATAGTTTCCCAGTGACATCTTTTATTTTATGACAGTTATTTTATTTTCACTAAGCATGCTCTTCTGTATAGCATAACCATCCTATGTTGATTCCTTCTATGAGAGTAATTTATATTGGGAGCCATATTTGCTAAAAATTAGATCAAAACAAAGTTAACATGCCTTACAGGTTAGCAATCTTCGCAAGCATATCGGAAATAATGGAATTGCTTCTAGGATTGAGTTGATTGTGACTTCTCCATTAATGAGGTATTGAAATGATCAGCATATATCAATGGTAACTTATTCTCACTCGTCATTTCCAATCAATTGGATGTTTAGTGACAAAAGATATGGAACCAACATTTAACCAGTTTCATTCAAGTTTGAACCGAAGTTTCAAAAAGATGTACAATTATGCAGGCCCTTAGGTAAAAGATCAAATAAAATATCTTGAATCTATCTGAGAATATTGGACACCACAATGTATTTAGTACCTAATCTCATTCAATGTTCATTGTTTACTTCAAGCTGATGTTGACCATCACAATAATCATCCCAGGACTATGCAGACAGCAGTGGGTGTTTTCGGTGGTGGGGAATATATAGATGGGGATTTATCTCCTCCACTAATGGTGGCTGGTGCTGGCAAGAGCAGTCAAGATGCAATTTCAAGTTCAAATTGTCCACCTTTTGTTGCTTTCGAATGGTGTCGGGAACATTTGGTGAGTGGGGGGAGACTGTTAAAAGTTTACATAATGCTGTTTAATTTCTGCATTAGTCATGTTTTTGCTATAGTATAATGTTTTGTGATGATAGATGCATTTCATATTGGAGCTTAGAAAAACATCACCAGGAATAAAACAGGAAGGTACTAGTAGCTTTGCAGTCTTAAAATCATGAAGATCTTATTTCAATTGAGAAAACAAGCTGACTTGTCTATTATGTTACTTTCTTTGTGTGCAAAGCTGTTTTGCATTAGATTTTCAGAAATGAGAATATTTCTGTTATAGTTTACCTACAATATGACATGTAAACTCATAATCTACTGGCCAACTATTTCTATTGAACTAAAAAAATGACCGTAACTCATACTCTACTGGCCAACTATTTGTATTGAACTAAAAAATGACCATTTTTGAATTGAGTAATGGTAAAACTTAATGTTATACAGTAGAGGGTGGAAGTGTTACAGTGTCTGGTAAGACATCCACTGCAATGTGGAGATCTCGTTAGATGCTCATGTTTTTTTATCAATTGTGTGGTGGCATACTAGATGACTAATTCTGCTTAGAGCTCTGGATGTGCAAGCTAGCATCCATTCCACACTTGATTTTCAGATTTTCTGTTTGTTGCCTTGATGCCATATTTATGATGTTTTCTTTTTCTGGAAACCATTCTATTTTCTTGTATCATACTTATTTAACAATTCCTCCTAGCTACATGTGGGGTGCTTGTAAGTTACCTCTTGTTCTTTTCTTTCTATTGAGTTCCTCTCAGTTTTCGATGCCTATGAGAATCACATAATTAGGGGGTAGTGCATTTCTACCATCATTCTTTATTTCATATGCCTTTATTAATATTTTCTATGTAGATTAAATTATATTTTGGTCTGTACCAGGGAGTACAGCCATGTGATAAGAGGAAAAGCATCAGCGAATATCTGCATCTCTTCCCTGCCATTGATTTTTCCCTGGTAGGTTTTTAAACAGCGGTTTTGAATTAATCTGTTGTTTAATCTCTTTTTGTTCTTTCCTTGTGCTTTGAAGGCTACTTGTTCTTCATCCCCTATAATTGACTGCATTTTTCTGGCCTCTGGAATTAATTACAGAATGCTCCTACTTGATATATTTTAATGTAACCTCTACAGCTGAAATCTACAACCTTTATTCTTGCTTTCTTTATGCAGGTAGAAATGGATGAAGATGTTTTGTGGAAGCCAGATGTTAGAGAAAAAATAGAAGAAATTGTAGTTCGTGGAAGAGTATTTCTTAACTGGTATGTACTGATGAAAATTTCCATGAAGCTTCCTTTCATAAATGCATGATTTTATGTTTGAGAAATTCAGTATCACTAAATGGAAAGATCACTGGCATTGAAGTAATGTTTTGAACTAGGTTTATTAATATCAAAATTAAGTCTTCAAATGCATTGCAATAATGAATTGGGCATATTAGTTATAGTAATGGTTGGGGACCACTTGCTTTCAACAGTTGCGATTGTACAGAAACATGCAAAGACATTTTATCATCACGATGTAGATTTTTTGGTTTCAACTTGGGATATTGAGCTGGAGTTCATGTACTCACCGGTAAAGAGACCACCGGTAATAATTAGTGGTGTTGTCATTGATGTCTATAATAACATTGTCCAAATGATAGGGAACTAGTACATAGTGATGAGCAAAGTGAAGTCCAGCAATGCACTTGAACAGAGTACTCGGCGTAGTACTAATTGTTCAAAGTTGGTGACCGGTGAAGACAATGACCAGAGCATTGACCGGTGTAGACAGAGAATAGAGAAGTAACTGGTGAAGACAAAGACCATAACACTTCATAAGGAAAGGTGTAAACCGGCCTACAGTGATCGTTAAGATATCATTGAGACTAATGTATGTCTATTATTTGTTGAGACCGGTGAAAGGCATAGTTGACCAAAGAAGGTTTCAGTTAATGGATATTGAGGAGATTCTTTGACCGTGATTTGTTGCATTAATCATGGAGGATTTTTCTATTAAGGGAAAGTATGTGATGTGCATCTGATGTTTCCTTTAAAGACTGAAACACGACTGGATGATGGATTCATGGCGGATTTTCTATTAAGGGAAAGTTTGTGACACGCATTTGATGTTTTCTTTAAAGACTGAAACACGACTGGATGGTGGATTCACAAGAGATCTTAGGGATCGCAATGGCAAAGAGCGGGAAGATCTTTTGAAATTGAATTTGAGCGATCTGCGCTTCTTTCTCTCAACTATATTGCTGGCCTATGCTCTGTAGGAAGTGTATATATTCTTTAGTTAGTGAAGATAATCATTTGCCTTCATTCTGCCAAGAAGAAAGAGTGAAACAACTCGCTGATCAAAGCTACTGCAATAGAAAGGGAAAAGAAGAAGAGAAGAAAAGGAAGAGTGTGCAAGGAAGCACAGTAACCTGAGGAGAGCATACCAGTGGTGCCCTGTGGTGACTCTCAGTGAGTGAAACAATGATCTTATCAGGCTTTGCAAAGCCATTTCAAAGGATCAACCCTTCTATTGGTCTCTAACAATTGAATAGCCAAATCCTAGTATTTGGGTGGATATTAACAAGTCCCTTGTACTAAATCCTTTAACCGGGTGACATTTAGTTGATGTTTTAAAACCTAACAAGGTAGGCTTTAACATGCCTTATTCAAAATCCTTTAACTGGGTCGCACTTAACAGTGCATTTGTAATCCTTTAACAGGGAAGGCTCTTCATAGGGTGCACTTCAGAAGAGTGCAAAATTTGTGAGTTCCAACTCACACCGTGGTTTTCTCCCAATTTGGGTTTCCACGTGATATATCTGGTGTTCTATGCTGCTGTGATTTTGTGTTGTTTATTTCCTTTATAGGATATGTTTTGCATGCAGTAATAGTTAGTGGATCTAAGAGTGTCTTCGAGTTTTATTGGGTGCTGATTCACCCCTCCCCTCTTAGCACCGGTTGGGACTATCAATTGGTATCAGAGCCATGTCCTATTTTTAGAGTTGCTTTACCACAAAAAGGGAAAGATCACAATGATGAGGAAGGAAGGACCCAAGTTCTCTAAGGAAAACTTTAGTCTATCATGCAGTAGAATGAAGCTGTACATGAAGACCATGGGAGATCAGTTTTGGAACCAAATGATCACATAGTACAATGAACCTATCGTACCTTGACGACAGATCAATTGAAGGTCAGAGGTGAACACACAACTGCCATGGACATGATAGCCAGTACATTGCCTGATAACCTGTATGCAGAGATTGAGAACCTAACTACAACCTTCAAAATGTGGGCATTGGGCAAAACTACAAATTGTGTATGGAGACAACCTTCATGTTCAAAAAACAAAAGTAGAAAGCCTCAAAGGCAAATATGATGACATGAAAATGAATGAAGGCGAAGACATTGAGCAATACAACAGCCGAATAAAAGATGTGATGAACTCCATCAAAAGCAATGGAGGAACATTGAATGAGGAGGATGTGATCAGCAAGATACTGAGGACGTTGAGACTACAATATGCCATCAATATCTCAGCTATACAAAAGCTCAGATCGGTGAGCACATCACAAGTCACCCTCGACTCTCTAATTGGTAAGTTAACTGCTTTTGAATTAAGCAATTATGATAACAACTTACCTATGATAGATGCTGCCTTTAAGTCCTCTGTAAATGTTGCTTCCACTAAGAAAGGAAGAGAGACTGGTAATAGTTCTACCGGCAGGTCTGGTCATTTCTTTGACAATATGCTCTCAGAAGAACAAGAACAAGATGAGTTTGAAGCACTCATCACAAGGAGATTTCCCAGAGGAAAAGGGAAGTACAAAGGTAAACTTCCACTGAAATGCTTTTCATGTAATAAGATAGGACACATTGCGGCCAGGTGTCCTGAGAATGAAAATAAAGAAAAGTACAACTGATTCAAGAATAAAGGAAAGGAGTGCTACCTTGTTGAGGAAGGTGTCACTGACAACGAATTTGAGGAATTGGGAGACGATGAAATTGCCTTTGTGGCAATAAAGGAAGAAAGCATAGTGATAAGTGAAATGACACTTGTCTCCAGCTCCCACCAATGTGAGGATTGTTTTATTGATAGTGGATGCACTCACCACATGACCGGTGACAAAAACAAGTTCATCAGTTCGAAGCTCAGTAATGGTGGATCAGTGACATTTGGAAATAATGCTCCCTGTGCTATTAGAGGTAAGGGCTCAATAGCACTTAGTGACGAAGCTGTTTGTGATGATGTGTACTGGGTAGAAGGACTCATGTACAATTTGATGAGCATGGCTCAACTGAACAACAAAGGATACCAGTTAGAGTTTGGACAAGGATCATGTATTTTCAAAAATCAATCAGGAGAACAAGTTACTACCGATAGACAGAGCAAAGGGAACCTATTCTACCTAAACTCAATCGAGGGAGCTTGCCTTATGGCAACAACAAAAGGTGAAATTGAGAAAACTTGCCTTGTGGCAAAAGATGACAATAGTTGGTTGTGGCACAAAAGACTATGCCACACAAACTTTGACAGCATAGTCAAAGCAAGTAGAAAGAAGTCAATTAGAGGGCTTCCTGACATCATAAAGCCAAATAGGGCCATGTGCAAAGAGTGTCAGTTGGGAAAACTGACCGGTACATGCTTCAACAACAAGTCTTATTCAACTGAGAATGTGCTGGACCTTGTTCACATTGATCTGTGTGGACCAATAAGGACAAAGAGCTACTATGGAGACATGTATTTTATGCTCTTCGTAGATGACTTTTCAAGGATGATGTGGACGCTGTTCTTGAAAGAAAAATCAGAGGCCTTCCGTATGTTTAAAATCTACAAGGCTCAAGTGGAGAAGGAGACTGGTAAGAACTTAAAGTGTCTGAGGTTGGACAAAGGAGGTGAGTACACCTCAAGAGTTCGTTAGCTACTGTGAAAAACAAGGATAAAAAGACAGATGTCTGCACCAAGAATCCCTCAACAAAATAGAGTCGCTGAAAGAAGAAACAAGACTCTGGTAGATTGTGCGAGGACTATGATGATTCAGAAGGTTATACCTCATCACTTCTGGAGAGAAGCAATAAGCACTACTGTATACACATTGAACCAGGTTCAAGTCAAGAAAGGGACTGGTAAAACGCCATATGAGTTATGGTTTGGTCATACACCCAGTGTAAGTTGTTTCAGAGTATTTGGGAGCAATTGTTACATCAAGAGAGATGAATATTCCGGTAAGTTTGAGCCAAAGAGTGATGAAGACATATTTCTGGGTTACTCCACCAAAAGTAAAGCCTACCAGTGCTTGAACAAAAGGACAAGAAAAATAGTGGAAAGTGAAAATGTGAAGATAGATGAGCATTCAAAACAAAGTGATAAGATCAGTCAAGGTAAATCTGACAATTACCAAGGCTATGACTTCAATGACCAAATAGAATTCAATGAAATCATAATCATTGATGAAGGAGAACAGGTAAATAGACCTATGGAACATGGTAATGTGCCTGGGCAAGGAAGGGATCAAAACGTAAGACCAATTGAAGAAGGTGAACAAGAAAATGTTCATGATCATGCTGAAAATGCTGCTCAACCGGAAAGAGAAGACCTAGATCACCGACCAGTTCTACCAAGGTATGTCACCTATCATTCCACTGATAACATTATTGGTGATAAACATGACAACATTCTAACTAGGAAAAGGGCTAGAGAAAGCACCTGTCTACTTTCTAGCATAGAGCCTAGGACTACAAGAGAAGTTTTGGAGGATGACAACTGGGTCAAAGCAATGGAATAGGAGCTAGAGAAAATAGTAAAGAATGAAACATGGACTCTTGCACCCAAACCTGAGGACAAGAATGTTATAGGCACCAAGTGGGTGTTTAGAAACAAGCTGAACGAAGAAGGAAAGGTGGCGAGGAACAAATAAAGGCTAGTTTGCAAAGGATATGCACAGGAAGCAAGACTAGACTATGGGGAAACCTTTGCACCGGTAGCAAGACTAGAAGGGGTAAGAATTTTGCTTGCCTATGCTGCCCATAAAAGGTTTAAAGTATATCAAATGGATGTAAAATCTTTATTTTTGAATGGTATACTGGAAGAGGAAGTATATATAGAGTAGTCAGAGGGCTTCTCTCATCCACAAAGAAAATTGACATGATCTGCAAGTTAAAGAAGGCTCTCTATGGACTAAAGCAAGCCCCAAGAGCTTGGTATGAGAGATTGCACTCATACCTCCTAAGCATAGGATTCACAAGAACAAGTGACAACAACAATCTGTACCTTAAGACTGGTAAAGAAGAAGGAAATTTGATTGCTAAAATATTTGTGGATGATATCATCTTTGGAGGCGATGATAAAATGAGTAAAGATTTTGTTGAAAAAATGAAGAAAAAATTTGTAATGTAGGCCTACTGAGTTGATGGACTTGGTGCAATAAAATTCTTCATAGGCCTACAAGTCCATCAACTCAGTAAAGGTATATTCATATCCCAGTCAAAGTATATTAAAAAGATTCTTAAAACATTTGGACTAGAAGAATCTAGACCGGTTGGTACACCAATGATAACTAACTGCAAGTTATCAAAGGAGGATTATGCCAAAGAGGTTAATGAGACACTCTACTGATCAATGATCGGTAAGCTTCAATATGCTGTGCACAATAGAGTAGACATTGCACATGCGGTAGGTATTGTGGCAAGATTCTTTGCAAAACCAAAAGAGACACATTTGATAGCAGTGAAGAGAATCTTTAGATATCTAAAGGGGACTGAAGAGTATGGTCTCTGGTTTCCTCACAAAGGATGTTTTGAGGTAAAAGTTGTTGGCAAATTTAAGTTGTCATTGGTGAAGTTAGATGCAAACATCATCCCCACCGGTATAGGTACACCGGTAGACCACTTTTACTCCTCAACAGGCACCGGTAGACCTAACAGAGTATATGTACCGGTAAACCAAACAAAGTACATAGAACCGGTCTTATAGTGCATATAGGGGATGAACCGGGTATAAGATTGATATCAGTCGAGTGCATAATAATCCGCACCAAATTATGTGGAGTTGTCTAATTTAAAACTGGATTATACAGAGCATTCACCGTTTAGAACCAGAGTTAGCTTTTTAATAGGAGTCAGTTCTACTTCTACGCGGATGTTTCAAGGTAAACTCAAGATCATCTCGCAAAGCTTTTTTGTTGCATGATTTTTGGGTGAGTTTACAACTTGGCAGTTCTATGAGTTAGGTTTTAATAAGATTAATTTCCTATAAATACAGGTCATAGGACACAAGAGAAGTGTTGTTGAAAATAGAGAGTAGAAGAGAGATATCTTCTAAGAGAGGCTATAGTCACAAGAGGTGAAAGGTAGAGAGGTTCAATAGCCAGGCTAAGCAGAAAGGATAACAGGTATGATCTAGACATACAGAGAGTGTCAATTAAGATCATTGCTTTTATATTGTTGAAGCATATCCAAATCCCTCTATTAGGGTGAACCCTAATAGGTTCTTTGTATAAATCTTTTAATCGGGTAGCATCTTGATTGATGTTGAAAGTCCTTTAACAAGGCGGCTCCTAACAGAGTCAAGATCTTAACTGATCTTCTACCAAATCCCTTTACCAGGTAGCACTCTTACAAGTGCTTTGTAAGCTCGTAACCAGGCACCTTTATTATTGCAGTAGTGAAGTTGTGAGCTTTGTCTCACTGTGGTTTTTTCCTTCTAACCAAGGGTTTCCACGTACATATGCTGTGTTGATCTGAGTATTTCTATTTCTGTTTATGAATGCTTAATTACATATTGTTTATTCTGCAAGAATCTGCATACAAGGTTTAATTGAAGTAGAAATAGTAGTTATTGATTCACCCCCCCTCTCAGCAACCGGTTAGGAATAACAATTGGTATCAGAGCATTAGATTCTCAAAGATATGAAGCTTAACTGCTTGAGAAAAAGATCATGGAGGGTTACAGGTATCAGAAGCAGCTTGAGGAAGCCAATGACATCATTGCCTCTCTTGAGAATAGGCTGAGAAGATCCCTTGCTAAAAGAAAGGAGTTGGCTCTGCAGTTGAGTGAGAGCAATGAAACGATTGATGAACTCTCTGGGCAAAGTGGATCAGATCCTAATTGATCAGATCTCCAACCTAAAAAGCGAACAAGAAGATAATGCCCTAAGAATGAGTGAACTGATTGAGAAAAAGAGGAAAGCTGAAGATGAAAGAAACACTGCACTGAAATCTCTAGCAGCCTCAGAGAGAGCAAGAAATGAGGCAGGAGCAGTAAGATAAAGTGATCTTATCGTTCTGCAACTTCAAGAAGACATGCAGATAGTCACTCAAGAAAATGCCAACATGCAAAAGAGTTGGCATGATAAAGATGATGATGCATGCAAGAAGTTGGCAATTGAACTATATCAACTAAAGCAACAATTAAAAGAACTCGAGGAAAGAAATGAGACACTCAGAAGATACAACAAAAGTTCTGAAAAGCTTGATGAGCAACTAAGAGCTCAAAGAAAGCACAAGGATCCCATGGGACTTGGGTACACCGGTCAAAGCACCAAGGAAACCGGCGAGTCATCTAGAGTTAAGAAAAGCAGAAGGAGAAGAGGAAATTGCTGGTACACTTCTTGCAATTATTGTGGGAAACTGGGCCACAAAACAAGTAATTGCAGACATGCACCGGTAAAGCCAACAAACAGTTACTGCAAAAACTGTTACAAGCATGGCCACAAGACCTATGAATGCAGGTTTCATCCCAACAGTGTGTCCAGTCGAAGCAGGGGAAAGATCCCCACTGAGACCGATATTCCCAAAGAGGAATGAAAACCGGAGCACAACCAATTGTGCTAACTGCGGCATGCATAGTCAGAATGACTCTTGGTGTTATTCACCCAAGTAGACAAGGGTAAATCGATGGAAGGCAACCGGGATAGTCTGCTACACCTGCAACAAAATTGGACATTTGGTCAAAGATTGTAGGAGTCGGCTAGTGAACAAAAGAAGAGGATTGGTCAAACCGGTGAAGAACACTCTGTCTCCTAGTCAAAAGGATAACAAGGGAAAAGAGACCGAGAAGGAAGTCAAGAAGATTTGGTTCAAGAAGGAATCAAAGAGCTCCGCTGAGGAGAAGACAGAGGAAAGTTCATCATCTGCTGATGGTGATATCTTTTCAGCAAATTGAGCCAAAAAAGCCAAAAGGGAACCGGTAGCTCGTCTACTGTTTCCAGTAGGATTGGTGAGAAACAAACTCACTAAGTCATTAAGCAAAACCGGATAGGTGAGCGTTGATCAACCAGGGTCTGTTCAACTGGATAAAGTCTGAATACCAGTTGGCGAAGAAGGAAAGAAAGGGTAGGTAAGGTAATTAATGCTATAGCCGTTAACAAATAGTTACCATTTGGTAATTACTGTTATGCCCTAAATCTATATAAATAAAGGAGGATTACTCATTTTCTTTTACTTTGTGATTTGTGATTTACAATTTCTTATGCTTGAGTAATATTCTCGTGCTTTGATCATCAATAAGATATTTCTGAAAGACCGATCAAGCAACTTTCTGTGTTAACCGGTTGATAAGAATGGCATCATCATCATCCATCGCCAATTCGATTCAAGGAAATCAATTTGACCAACCTGTCTACAACATCATGGCAGTCCAGAACAGGGAAAACGACATGTCTGGTGCACTGTCATCTGTGCCTGATGGAGTTCTCATGACGGAAGATGTCACCGCTTTCATTCATGCAAAACAAGAATTGGGTGAAACCTTCATCCAAAGCGAGTACCTCTCGCTGTGCACAGACGGAAAGCTTCAAGACAAATATGCGAAGCTGCTGTCCGTAGGGCTGATCAACGGAGTTTGTTACCCAACCATCTTCTGACCAGACTGGATACAACTGGTTCTGAGTCGTGTGCATGAACCTGGTTTCTGGCTTGCTAAAGGAGCATGCACTCAAATCACCAAGGAGGACTTGCACAAAGTGACCGGGTACAGTGACAAAGGGGAAGCCCTCACCCTTAGAACTATCTCCAATGTCGTGGTCGCCAAATTGACAAAATTGAAATATGATTGTCGGCTAATGACCGTCAACGACATTGAAGATGGAGGAGTTCGGTTTGCATTTGTAGTGATAGGTTACAAAATCTATCAATCAACCTGAATAGCATACCAGGAGGAGCCATTCATGCCGCTTAACGGATCATGCACGACAACGCCCAGTACGGTATTTGCACAATGCTTCGGGGACAGATTTTTGAGAATCTGAAGAAGCTCGGTATTGTCAAGAAGTTCCTGAACTATGGAACCCTACTGGTATGCCTGTTCTACTATTCTAACTTTTTTTCGGGAATAGGCAAGGTGACTTGGGGAACCGTTCGACCAGTCATGATCCAAATAAGTGAGATGGCCGACCAACTGGGTAACCAATTCAACAAAGTCATGACAGACTACTTTGAGGCGTTCTAGCTAAGGATGCACGCTAGAAGGGTTCCATCAACTATTGTTGACTCCTACAAAGACGAGGTGTGTTTCCTGGTCTCAACCGATCACTGCATCATCCAGGCAGTAGAACTACGAACCAGGTATGCTCCAAAATTGGGGTATGAAATCTCCGCAAAGAGAGCCAAGGCCTATGCGGATGCCTGGCAAGATTGTGATCTGGACTTGTTGGCTCACTGGTTTGGGACCTTTGAAGAGATTCAGGAGAATTTGAAGAAAAAGGCACCAATAAAGAATGTTTATGTCAAGAGGACCCCTACACCGAAGAAGAAACCGGTAGCAGATCAACCGAAAGTCCAAAGGAAAAGAGCACAACGAGCAACCAACGCTCAAGGAGAAGAAACTGAAGGAACAAAAACCGAAGACCCAACTCCTCTGGTCTAACAATTGATGACTTTGTGGCAAGGTTAAAGGATTCAGGTGGCATGGCAATAGTTGGAAGGAGATATCAACTGGCTAATGACGAAGACAAGAGGAAATTAGAAGCAATTGTCTATTGCATTCATAAGTTCAATCTAACTCCGACTGAATTTCGTAAAACAATACCTGACGATCTTCTAGAAATTATTGAAGCAAGATGGAAAGCTTCAATGGAAAGAGAAAAGGAGCTAAGGATTGGGGCTTTGCTTGAAGTTCAGAATCACTTAACTCTGGACGAGGCAACTCACCAAGCAGAATTGCACAAGCAAAACTTCGTGATAAGAAAGAGGACAAGTCAAATGCTTATCGGAGAAGCTGACAAGGTTCACAAGGAAGGTGTGGAAATATGGACAAAACTTCTTCAGAACCAACAACAGGCAGAAGAAGCATGCCAGAAAAACACTGAGCCACCGGTCAAAGATACTGATAAAGGAAAGGGGAGTTGAAGCTCAAGTCAAATCCAAAGTATCGACTGAACCGGTCATTGTCGATATCACTGACGACAAAGGTGGTGATCCAGCTCCTCCAACCATTCTTGTATCTCTAGAAAGAGGTAAGGCTTGCACTATGACTATAAATGATATAGTAGATGAAGTAATGGATTTTGGAGAAGTAGCCAATGCGGCTAAATGGTTTAGTGTGCTAGGAGAGGAAGATAAACAAGCAATAATAGTGGCACTGTTAGAAACCTTCTTCGATTTCAATAGAAGCCCAAGAGACTATAGGTCAAAATTTCCTCCTGAACTGAAGACTAGACTTATGATCAAATGGAGAATTGGTCTAGGAACAAACAATAGAATTGTTAGGGAGACACTGTCACAGATACAACTTGGTCTCAATGAAGAAACAATGAAACTTCTAATGGAAGAAGTATCTATGAATCTGGATACAAAGAACAAAGTTGCCAAGAGATTAAATGGTTATGAGAAGGAAGTCTTTAAAGAGACACTAGACTTCTGGCAACAATATGATTTCAGTGCCCTCACGGCAACAAGTCCATAGGATCAACCAGAACTAGTACTAGAACCATCGGTTCAATTCACTACTAGTGAAGAACCAATAATCGGTGTGCAAGAAATTCCTAAGGAATAGTTCACATTTGGTGAACAGGTGAATCTGGAAGAACACGAAGAACAAGTACTGGGAGAGTCATCGATCAAGATGACTACTAACAATACAACTGGTGAAGAAGAAATTGCTGAAGATCAACACACAAAGGAAGCCCCACCAGTAGAGAAAGTACAACAAGAAGATGCACAACCAGAAGCAGAGGTACTACCGAAAGGGGAAGTACAAGAGGAAGAAAGACCGACAAAAGAGGTCCTACTAGTAGAGGTGGCACAACTGGAAGAAATAGTATAACCGAGAAACGAAGGAAATCAAGAACAGCTGGATAAACAGGAATAAGTGTTACTTGTACAATGTAAAAAGCCCAACTGGCTCTCAAGTACAAACTGAATTTTTCTTTAATTCAATTGCAATTGTTTTCTTTTATTTCTAACACAAATATACTTTTGTGAAATTTTTCCAGAACATGGAATATCATCAACAACAAAATTTAAATCTAATGCTCTTAAACTGATTTTTCAATTGCAAGAATTACAAATTAAGTTCAATATTTAAGGCACCTTATAACAATTTCTTTGCTTGCCAAATTAGTGAACAATACATAAATTAAATAGGCACCTTATTATCCAAAACAAGACTGCTGAAGATTGTGACACAGCCAAGAGGTAATTTTGACACCAGCTAATGTGTTGAATCTTTCTTGCAATGCATAGTATCTCAGACCCCAAAACACAGCTTCCAATATCATGCATCCAACTGCCAATAAACAATACAACCCAGCTGCAATTAATCATGCAGCTCCTTCCTTTGAAACGCAGCACCAAAGCAAAACAATATGGCCTGCATTTAATACTGTACGGCTCCAGCAGACATCCGTACGACAGTCTTAAAGGTATTTGCAAATGGATTCCAACAGCTCACACAATTCTGAACATTAACTCACACAATGCTTATCAATTTAGAAGAGTTCTCTCCAAGGAATGAAGACCAAACTCACAGACAACTTCTCAATAACAGTAAACACAGTAGAGAAGCAAACTCAATTTGCTCTACCTCAGCAGCAAATTGGTGCAATACACCTCTCAGAAAATCAGACCCTTATACCTCAGCAAGGGTTTGGAAATCAAAAAACTCAGAAACTCCTCAAAGGCAACAAAAGAAAATAAATATTCAAGCGTCCTTTCTCCAATGAAATGAGCTCATATTTATAATGCTTTGTTGATAAAAGTTTCCAAAAGAACTCAACTTTTGAAATTGTGAAAGTTTCTCAAATGATCTCCACTCAACACAACTCCCTTTTAACAACTTCCTTTAAAACATTATTATAATAAGATATCATTATAATAATGCGACTTGGGTTTAATAATCAATTAAATAACGGCCCCTTCCAATGATGACTTGACCCTCAACTTAAGTGAAATTATAAAGTTATATTATAACTTTATAATAAGCCATTTAATAATTTAATAATAATTTGGCCACTAAAAATGTAATAACTCCCAAAATACTCATCATTTAAATATGTCGTCTGAAGTAGGAGTTATACCTGTTATTTCTCCATGTGACCAAATGCACTTTCCAAAAATAGAAAGGGTCCATCTCAATCAACATCCAACTTACCAGAAATAGTAAGTACACAAATCCAAGCCCAAATGAAGTCCAATCTGAGCCAAATGAAGACCAACCTGTAGCTTACTGAATTATGGAGAAGACAAGACCCTCCCAAGCCAAGCCACTGCCTCAGAAGACCCTCTATCCACAATAATTAGCCTACTAGGATCAAAATAATAGGCTAATCCTTGAAACACCAATGCTGGCAAAATTGGGGACATTACATACAAATTGAACAAGAACAACTGGTGCAAGAGCCAAGGCAAAAGGAATAGGTAGATGTTCCAAGCTCATCCTCATCTAAGAGGAAGTTAACCTTTGCAACATACACTGAAGCCAAAAAGAGCAAGGTTAACATGACTGTGGTTGACATAAGCAAAATGTCAACTAGGCAACTAAAGGAGCTGAAAAAGAGGAAACAGGACATGGTCCTCACAAGTGTGAAGAACATCCTGTGCAACTTTGTACCGGATGCAGACATTGATGAAGATGAACCTATAATTCATCAATTGGAAATTTTGGCACAAGCGATCGGAGAAGATGTCATCGATCCGTGGATAATTGCCATTGATCACTATGAGAAGAAGCAAATAGAAATTCTCCACAAACAGGTTGAAGAGATAAAGGTAACAGTATCAACCAACATAAGGGTACTTCAACAACAGTTACAAGTTGCAGGAAGTCTGATGACAAGGAATTCAAATTTTGATACTTTTGTGCAAGATATCACAGAGAAGTCATCTAAGACTTCTGAAGACATAAGAGCTCTGTCTTCCCAGTTTAACATAAAGAATACATCTACAATTGATTTCAGCAGAGAAATGACAAGCCTAACTCTCATCCTGAGAAAGGCATCTGAATAGAAAACTAAGAGAATCCAAGATCTTATTGGATTTCAATTATTTCTGGTCCCAACATTTGATTTAATGCAAAGGACTGCAACAAAAGTTGAGAATTTGATCAGTGAACCAGCCTACAAGATTGTAGAGGACATGGAGAACATAATTGTATCGTTGAAAGTAGCATAGAACATGTCACCAGTCAATGGAATTCTTTTCTTCAAAATGCGAAGAAAGTGTACAAGGACATCTTCACAAAGTTACAGATGTAAACCAGTTAGTAATGCCTAACCCTTTGTCAGATGGAGGCAAAAGGGGGAAGAAGACATTAGAGAAAGGAAGAAGATCAGAAAGGATACAGAGTTGATTCAACTACAAAGCAGAAGGCAGCACAAGCACAGGGGAAGTCTACAAAACAGGTATTAACTGTGATGTTTTGCCACCAATGCCAAAGGGGAAGATTGTTGGCAAATTTAAGTTGTCATTGGTGAAGTTAGATGCAAACATCATCCCCACCGGTAGACCACTCTTACTCCTCAATAGGCACTGGTAGACCTAACAGAGTATATGTACCAGTAAACCAAACAGAGTACATAGAACCAGTCTTATAGTGCATACAGGGGATGAACCGGGTATAAGATTGATACTGGTCGAATGCATAATAATCCGCACCGGATTATGCAGAGATGTCTGATTTAAAACCGGATTATACGGAGCATTCACCGTTTAGAACTGGAGTTATCTTTTTAACAAGAGTTAGTTCTACTTCTACACGGATGTTTCAAGGTAAACTCAAGATCATCTCGCAAAGCTTTTTTGCTGCATGATTTTTGGGTGAGTTTATAGCTTGGCGGTTCTATGAGTTAGGTTTTAATAAGATTAATTTCTTATAAATATAGGTCATAGGACACAAAAGAAGTGTTGTTGAAAATAGAGAGTAGAAGAGAGATACCTTCTAAAGAGGCTACGGTCACAAGAGGTGAAAGGTAGAGAGGTTCAACAACCAGGCTAAGCAGAAAGGATAACAGGTATGATCTAGACAGACAGAGATTGTCAATTAAGATCATTGCTTTTATATTGTTGAAGCATATCCAAATCCCTCTATCAGGGTGAATCCTAATAGGTTCTTTGTATAAATCTTTTAACCGGGTAGCATCTTGATTGATGTTGAAAGTCCTTTAACAAGGCGGCTCCTAACAAAGTCAAGATCTTAACCGATCTACCAAATCCCTTTTTTGGGTAGCACTATTACAAGTGCTTTGTAAGCTCTTAACCGGGAACCTTTATTACTGCAGTAGTGAAGTTGTGAGCTCTGTCTCACCGTGGTTTTTTTCTTCTAACCGAGGGTTTCCATGTACATATGCTGTGTTGATCTGAGTATTTCTATTTCTATTTATGAATGCTTAATTACATATTGTTTATTCTGCAAGAATCTGCATACAAGGTTTAATTGAAGTAGAAATAGTAGTTTTTGACTCATCCCCCCTCTCAGCAACCGGTTAGGAATAACAAAAGTGTTCACCGATGTAGACTGGGTTGGTAACATTGATGACAGAAAGAGCAAAAGTGGAGGTGCATTCTTTCTTGGAGAAAGGATTGTCATGGACAAGCAAGAAGTAGAATTGCATACCACATTCCACAGCAGAGGCTGAGTATGTTGCTGCAGCTATCAACTGCACACAGGTAATCTAGATAAAACAAATATTAGAAGGAATCCAAGAACATGTCCTTGAACCGATAGCAATATTTTGTGACAGCACGAGTACAATCAACATATCCAAAAATCCTGTTATGCACTCAAAGATTAAGCACATTGCTATAAAGTATCACTATATAAGAGAGAGTGCAGAACAAAGAAGTCAAGCTGGAATATGTTCCCACAAAAGAACAAGGGGCTGACATATTCCCAAAACCTTTATCGAAAAGTATCATTGAATATCTCAGAGGTGAACTAGGAGTAATTCCCCTTCACGATCTTCAGTAAAAGGACAAAGGAGATCATCAATCCGACAAGTGCAAAAAGGAAGAAACAGTTTCATCTAAACTAGATTGGCGACCGAGGATTATTGCTCGCAGGGGGAACATTCATGAGAATGAGAGGTCGTTTGACAAGCCTTTGGCATTATTGTCAAAGGGGGAGATAATCGGAGATGCATTAGTCAACTGGTAACATAGTATTGCCATCAATGCCAAAGGGGGAGATTGTTGGCATTACTGGTAAGGATGCAACCGGTAAAGAGACCACCGATAATAATTAGTGGTGTTTTCATTGATGTCTATAATATATTAATAACATTGTCCAAATGATAGGGAACCGATGACATAGTGATGAGCAAAGTGAAGTCCAGCAATGCACTTGAACAGAGTACTCAATGTAGTACTAACTGTTCAGAGTTGGTGACCGGTGAAGACAATGATCAGAGCAGTGATAGGTGAAGACAATGATCGGAGCAGTGACTGGTGTAGACAATGAGCAGAGCAGTGACCGGTGTAGACAGAGAATACAGAAGTGACAGGTGAAGACAAAGACCAAAACACTTCATAAGGAAAGGTGTAAACCGGCCTACAATGATCGTTAAGATATCATTGAGACTGATGTATGTCTATTATTTGTTGAGATTGGTGAAAGGCATAGTTGACCAAAGAAGATGGTTTCAGTTAACGGATACTGAGGAGATTCTTTGACCGTGATTTGTTGCACTAATCATGGAGGATTTTTCTATTAAAGGAAAGTATGTGGCGCACATTTGATGTTTCCTTTAAAGACTGAAACATGATTGGATTATGGATTCATGACGGATTTTCTATTGAGGGAAAGTTTGTGACACGCATCTGATGTTTCCTTTAAAGATTGAAACACGACTGGATGGTGGATTCGCAAGAGATCTTCTTAGGGATCGCAACGGGAAAGATCGGGAAAATCTTTTGAAATTGAATTTGAGCGATCTGCGCTTCTTTCTCTCAAATGTACAACTGGCCTACGTTCTGCAGGAAGTGTATATATTCTTCAGTTAGCGAAGATAATCATTTGCCTTCATTCTGCCAAGAAGAAAGAGTGAAACAACAAGCTGATCAAAGCTATTGCAATAGAAACGAAAAGAAGAAGAAAAGAAAAGGAAGAGAGTGTGCAAGGAAGCACAGTAACCTGAGGAGAGCATACTAGTGGTGCTCGGTGGTGTCTCTTAGTGAGTGAAACAATGATCTTATCAGGCTCTACAAAGCCATTTCAAAGGATCAACCCTTCTATTGGTCTCTAACAATTGCGATAGCCAAATCCTAGTATCAGGGTGGACATTAACAAGTCCCTTGTACTAAATCCTTTAATCGGGTGACATTTAGTTGATGTTTTAAAGTCCTCTAACAAGGCAGGCTTTAACAGGCCTTATTCAAAATCCTTTAACCAAGTCGCACCTAACAGTGTGCTTGTAATCCTTTAACAGGAAAGGCTCTTCACAGGGCACACTTCAGAAGAGTGCAAAATTTGCGAGTTCCAACTCACTGTGGTTTTCTCCCAATTTGGGTTTCCACGTGATATATCTAGTGTTCTATGCTACTGTGATTTTGTGCTATTTGTTTCCTTTATAGGATATGTTTTGCATACAGTAATAGTTAGTGGATCTAAGAGTGTCTTCGAGTTTTATCTGGTGTTGATTCACCCCTCCCCTCTTAGCACCGATTGGGACTATTAGATGTCAATTGAATGCCGATATATTCATTTTGCATATTTGTTTAATTCTTACAAGGTTGCATTGAACACTGACTTTTTTCCATCATAGCATCTTTGGTAAAGTTTGCATTTAAGATTGGCTGCAAAGGCCATGCATTGGACACTCTTGCTTATTTTTTTTTATTATAAACTAGACAATCAACAAAGGTCATGATTTTGATATGCTTTTCAACAATTTCCTTTGGAGTTGTATCTTGTCAGTACAATCTTTAAACTTGAAAGGGTTGAACTAGTATACTCGAACATATGATGCATTCTAAACAAATAGGTAAAATTTAGTGCAGTGTCCAACTTAAATTTGTGACCCAACCTCTCTCTCTTGAGAGTGTATTAAGGCATACTATATTCTCACAAATGCAAGTTCCTTGATGGCTGAGCTTCTGCTAGAGATTAGATAATATTATTTGGTCCCCAATTATAAAAAATAACAATGTCTATGAAGGTTTGTGTAGTTTTAAAGGCTTTAATTTGGGCTGCCCCTTGACCTTGTTGGAGGTGTTGCCCCTTGACCTTACTATTTTTTGATAGTCTGATTTTTACCCAATGTACAGTGTTACACAGGGATGTGTTTCTGGCATAACTTGATCCGTCTCAAAAACAGAGACATCCCTGTTAGGCTATTTTCCTGTCAATGTAAAAATCCTAAGAAAATGGTCTTATCCTGCGAAAAACCCTAAGAAATTGTCTTGCCCTAGCTGCAAATTTGTTTTAATCTGCGAGCAAGATTTATGAGGTTTTATGGCCTGCACCCTTAGCCAGGGGTAGTTTTTGGTGTGTCCAAGCTTTAGTCAAAGGCACATATGCTCAAATTCAAAAACCAGGGAGAAATTGCAGTTTTAAGGTTTGAGAAATAGGTCATTTCCATGCCTAAGGGTTTCATGAAATTTATCTAAGTCCAAAAACCCTAGCCAAGGTCTATTTCTTCGTTACCTTTTCCTGGTCACTTAAGTCCCCTTTCTACATGTCTTATTTCCTTGGTGGGCTGTTAAGTACCTACTCAGAGATTGCGTAACTAAGGTGTTCGCTAATTCTCCAAGTTTCCGGGCGGTTAGTCATTTTATCTGGTGATCCAGTGAATATAGTTAGTCGCGTATTCTCTTGATCTTGGCAGCTAAGTTCCTAACATCCAGCGACTCGGCGAATGGTTATGTTTTCTTTAGTCGTGTATTCGCCAGATATCTGATCAAGTCTTTAAAGGCTCAGAGATATAACCGAGACCGTTGATGCAGATTTGATCTAACAGTTGGCGTTGAATCTCCATATTTTACCCAGGGTCAAGAAAATGTCTAGCGACTCAGAGAATACCTTTGTTCACTGAATCTCCAAGTGGCATGAGTTAAGTTAAGGGTTTATGCCTGGGCGGGTTAGGTTTTATTCAGCGATCTGGCGATTGAGGCTTTTCGCGTGTTCTCATGATCTAATCTGAGGTCAAGCTTTCATTCAGTGAATTGGAGAAAGCAGGGTTCACGTGATCTCTGAACGAAAGATGAGTTAAGTCAAACTTTCAGCGAATGAGAGATTTCTTCAGTCGCTGAATCGCTGGATAGAGGCTGGGTTAGAGATAAAGAGCATTCAGAGATAAAATTTGGGCCGTTGATCAATCTTGATCCTGTGGTTGCCGCTTCTTCGCAAAGCCTTCATGACATCAGCTTCTTTCCTTTGCGATCTTGCGACTGACTGCGACTTGTCCGATGGGCCCGGTTACTTACAAAGACTGATAGATGCAGAAGATTGCCGGTTGTCATATCTCCGCAAAGGGAAGCTTTTTCCTTTGCGATCATGCGACAATCGTCCGATGTAAATGAAGTTGACAGGTGGGTCCTCTGCCAGATAGATCCGCGGTGCCTGCTTTTCATTGGTCGAGTTGGATGGTGATGTGGAGGTTGTCAGTGGGGCCGGGATGTTGCAGGTTTTAGTGCACCTTAGATTTTCAATGATCTGACGGTTATTGTGACTTCGCATAGAAGAGATGCACGAGGTTTTATTCTTCGCGATCTTGTGACAGCCGTGATCCTTTCCTTTAGTGAAGATTGACGGTCCTGTTTTAAAGACCGATTGAAAGCTTGGTCGACTGTTGCAGATTAACAAGAACCGCCCGATGAGCCAAGAAAGAGATATATCAACGGTCACGTTTTAAACTTGAACCTGCTAGCCGTTATTTTTCAAATTCAAATCTTTTTCCAGGGTTTTCTCTGCAAGGTTTGTTACAGTGGCCATAAACGACAAAAAGGGTTGTTCAGAATTGATTTTTCTGGGACGGTTGCAGGTAAGGAAATGATGAAGAAGATTTGGGTGGCCGTCTTGGCCTGATTTTGTTTTCTTGGGGTGCCATGCTGCTTAAATGCTGAGGACTGATGTTTGACAAAGGCGGCTAGGGTGTGATGGATGTCAGTTGTCTCCATGCCCTGTACACGCATGTTTCCTTTTGGTGGTCCTGGAATTTAAGTTTGTTTTGCCCGCAACATGAAATCTGTTCAAATTGTAACTGCAGTAAGCCTTGATGGTAAAAATCAAATAATTGTACATCAGATTTTATCTGATTCTTCCCGGGTTTCCAGGCTTTTCCTGCATTCCTTCATTTCTTGTTGAGTCTGGTGGTTGAGGTTGTTGTAGACGTAATTTTGCCCTAAATGATCCGTAGGTTGTTGCAATCCTTTATAAGGATTTTCAAGATCATTTAGAATGGTTCCAGTTTCTTTTCCAGTTTTGGTTCCATGAGTGGTTCCTTCCTATAAATATATTGCTTTCTTCTCTGCATATAGGGTGTTACCTTTCCTTTTTGGCTTGGAGAATAGAATATAAGTTGTAACAGGTTTGTTTTATGAATAAGATCTCAATGTTTTCATACTACTATTAGATTGTCTCCATTTGATTCTTGAATTTGTTGATTAGAGCATCAAGGGTGTTGTAATCTTTCTATTGTATTTCCAAGGTGTCTGCAATAGAATTGTTTTTGCAAAAACAACTGATTTTAGGACTGGTTTTCAGATGTGTATGAGCTGGGGGATCAAGGGTATTTCATGCTTGTCTTTCAGTGGATGCTGATTAATGTATTGCTTGTTCCTAGGTCTTTTCTAAGGGGAGGGTTAAAATCCTTTGAATAAGTGATAGCATATCTGAGTACACAGGTGGATTGCTAAGTAGGATCTGATCAATGGTGTATGTTTGATGTAAGGCATCAACATATTAGAGTATATTGTTTTCTTTATTCATAGCTCTCTGTTGCAGTGATTTATTTGACTCTGTTGCCTATTGGATAAGGCACTGGTCTATGAGAGACTTGGGGTATTTCAGGGGTCCATTCTGTTAGTATATTTCAGATTGTCCCAAGGAATATGATCAATCTATAGAGATCTAACTAAGCATAGGATAAAAGTATGATTGAGAACAAGGAGAGATAATACCTGGATGATAGCCCACCTAGGGCTTCCAAGATGCCATCAATCTACACTTTTCTTTGACCTTGGATTAGACTGTAATCTCCTTAGATCTGCCTTAAAATCTGCCGTTGAATTATTCCTTAAGAATCAGATTTCGCACCACTAGATCTGGACTAATTCGATGGTCTAAATATCGAATATTCAGACCATGAATGTATAAGTGAGATATTAGATTTGAAGAGGCAACTCGCAGCTTTTTCTCGATCTATAGATGTAATTCGCAGCTCTTTTGTAATGACCCTTACTATAAAGGCCACTAAAAACCCCAAATCTGAACTGAGACAATTTGTCAAACACTTGGCATGCACTGAATTGTTTCGTTTGTAATGTAGTGTTTCAAGGTTGTAAATGTTAAGCAACAAATCCACAATATATAATTGAGATAACAATGCCAAATGCAATGAAATGTAACAACACCAATGCTGACTCCTATAATAATTTTCAGAATATCAAAGAGTTGGCACCAAGAGATTACAAAGACCAAGATAGAGTTCTAATGACCGGCAGTGTCTATTGATTATGATTCTCCCAAAACTGATTAAACTATAACAGTGACTGAAAGTCTGAGAATATAAAGGACTGTTACAACTTCATACATGAACAATGTCAAGTCCGTACAATGCACCTTTCTTGCTATGTCAATGCAGTAACACATGCTAGAAAACAGTGACTGATTTTCTGATTATGTATGACTGTTTACAATATATCAATGACAGATTTTATGGACTGTTTATGACCAGTACTGGACTGTGGTAACAAGTCTGAATATATGCAAAATCATACAATGAACTTGCAATGCACCTTCTTTCACTCCACACACTACTCTCTTATTGCTATGACAATTACAATTGATAATAACAGTGACATACTAGGGACTGTTTTGACAATGATTGGATAAATGCAACTTTTACACAATTCCTTGACATTCAAACATCATCCAAACTACATTAAAAGAACCTGGAAATCGCTCCTTTATGCCGATGGTGAATGCTGATGAAAATGAAGACTGAACTGCCCCAAAAATGTGCCACTGTACACTGTATGCTGCTACCTGTTGCAAGCCGTACCAGGGCCGTACTGTACGGCACCTGTATTAAATTTCCTGCTGGGTGTTGGGTGCCGAAAATGCTCCAAACAGGGGCGCCTAGGGATGATATATCATTCCCCAAATGCATAAAAATATTCTCCAGCTGGTGTGTGAGATATGAGCAAAAATATGAGTCCAGGCCCTGATATGGACTTCTCAGAAAATGCACCAAAAAGACCTCCAAACTCAATCAAATTGATTCACCAATGCAATGATGCAATCAAAACCCTTATTCAATCAGATTCAAACCCTCAAATCAATCTTCACATGAAATCCACATGAAATGGCTGAGTACCACCTCCAATCATGCAACCCTTCAGTAGATATTTCACTACTTCAGTTATGCCAATCTAGGGGAGTGATCGTTCCCAAAGATCGAATGATATTTGTAGACCAAAAGACTACAAATTGCTTCACAATGGAAGAAGTAGAAGAAATCCCAAATCCAAGCATGTCCAAATGAAAGCCCAAGCCCTCTATTTATTCTTTTCCTTGAGAAGTTGCTAGAACTTCTAGAAACATCCAATTATAATGTACTTTATAATAAAATAACATTATAATAATAAAGTACATTTCTCAACTCAAAATTATAACAATGTAGGCCCAAATGTCTCATAACTGAATGTAGGCCTAACTACGACTGAACGTAGGCTCAAGACTGAACGTAGGCTCACTCTGGATGTAGGCTCCACTGCAATTGCATGTAGGCCCAAACTGGATGTAGGCTCTACCGAATGTAGGCTCTGTCAGCAATATGCAATCAAATGATCAACATAATGACCCTCTCTCCAAACCATTTGCCTACGAGAGTCGATGATAGGCGAATCCGTCATGCCAAACGATGTCAGCCAAAATGGGGACATGACAGTTCCCTTCTCTCACATCTGCACCTAAGTATTGTCAATTCAACTTCTATCTCTGCTGCCAATGAATTTGCAAATTTAGGATGCACTGCTGCTTCTTCTAATCTCTGCAGTAAATCGCAGCCTTGGAATAATCGAACCTTGGTAGAAGCCATATGTTATGTTTTTGATATCTCTTGCTCTCAAGATCAATTCCAATATATATGAGAATTTGACATCCTTAAGGAGGGCTGACTGGACCAAATCTAGGGTATAAATTAATAATAAACAATTATTAATTACATCCTTAAGGAGGGCCGACCTGACCAAGTCTAGGGTAATAATTAATAAACAATTATTAATTCTGCAGTCCAGTTTGATCAAAGCCGACAAGCTATAAATATTAACACTCCCCCTTAGATTGGAGGGTAAGATCAAATCATAGATCCCATCTATACCAGGACACACCCTTAACTATCACCTTTGATAGTGAGAACAAAAACATAAACATCTCGGATACCTTATCTAGAGATATCATAGATTCCAAGTCTATGAAGGTAGATCCTATCTACCATAAGTCCAAGTCTATATAAAAATTTGGCTCAAAACCGTTATCCTCCGAATGAGTGGATTGATTAGATCCACAAGAATATCAAGTCCATTGGATTGCCAAATTCTTGAATATATAGAAACATCAAGTCCATGATGTTTTACTATCTAGATGTGGATTTCTCAAATCCACGAGTCCCATGACTCAAGAATTTAGAATATCAACTCTATGATATTCATGGTATCATCAAGTCCATGATGTTACCAAATGCTCAATTGTGGATCCCTGATCCATGAGTCTCCAAGACTCAAATGATATCAACTCCATGATATCCAGAGCATTGGTCTCATGAATATCAAGTCCATGATATTCACCAAGTGCTCGGAGCAATGGTCTTTTGACATCAAATCCATGATGTCTCACCGATTGCTGGGAGTAATGGACTTTTGACATCAAATCCATGATGTCTCACCGATTACTGGTAGTAATGGACTTTTGACACCAAATCCATGATGTCTCACCAATTACTGGGAGTGATGGACTTTTGACACCAAATCCATGATGTCTCACCGATTAATGGGTGTAATGGTCTTTTGACATCCAATGATGTCTCACCCATTACTAGCAATGGATCCCTGATCCATGCAAATGTGGAACCCTAATCCACGAGTCTCTTGGACTTGAAGAACATCAAATGATATTCTTCAATTCATAAGAATAACTTAGCCAACAAAAAAACATAAGTATATCCAGATGAAACCTACAAATATAAGATTAGCCAATATGATTATAAGTCATTAGTCATAATCAGTAAACGAAAGAGAGTATGACCCATTCATACATAATGTTAAAGTATGCTTCACAAAAGATGTATGCCCCATACAACCAGCATAATTTATTCAGCATTTGTGCATAAGAAAAATCACCTAAAGATAACCAATATCTAGCCAGATGTAACATAGTTCTCTCAAAAGATATGCCTATGACAAAGTAAGAATGTTCCATCATTCCTACACCTATGCATAAGGAAAACAGAGAGTAAAGAAGATATACAAATCAATGTCAGCATGTTCCTATGCTAACATAACCAAGAGATGTATTTACTTATGTACATAACATACATCCATGACAAAAAATATGCTCCAACTATAATATACACAGTATATGCCTATATTCCCATACATGAAGCTAATGAGTTGATAGTCATCATATATTCATCCACTAATGAATGCATCTATATGACAAAGTAAGACCAGTTATGCTAACAATTAGCTGTGAATGATCTCATAACAGCTTTAGACATAGAGTAAGGTATGTTCCTCATACATAATCATCCAAGTTAAACAGACATTCCAATTAGCTATGAATGTTTCACACATACAATCATAAGCTATGCCAATGGGGAATGTTCCTACTCATGTAGAAGGGAGAGGTTTATACTAGGTGTAAGTGAGCCCATAATAAATTCCCCCTTAAGCTTAGATTCCATCTAGAACTAGCCAGGGCAATTTGCACTTGAAACATGAATTCTATGTAGTTCTCTCAAGAATGCAACATGAGACTTCAGCTAATATACAGAAATGCCAATATGTAGTCACAGCAACATAAAGTCAACACATACAAGGCTATATTAGCAATCAGCTGTGCATGACCCTCTATAATGGTGTAAAGTATAACCTATGCTTGGGCAGAGTATGCATTTCACAATGCTAGATTTGCTGCTACAAGTTTAATCAGCTAAGACATTTCAGCTATGACAATTTGTTGTACCACTCATACATGACAAAGTTAATTTGTGGAGTTTGCAATATACCAATGAAAGGTGAGCTGCCTTCACATAACTATGAATGTCTTCATATATGCCAATGCAAAACTAATGCAAGGTATGTATTACTCTACACATTCATAGAACCAGTATGTAAAAGATGAAGGTATGTGCAATACTATGTAAAGTATGTATCCAATATACTCCCTCTAAATCATACATGCTATGCACTTAAACTCAAGATGATCTACTTCCTCCAGATCAAAAGATAATTAATAAGATTTCCGATAGAGGCAACTAACTGAAAAATAAAATCCAAACCCTAGATGCCATTAGATTGAATTCCTAAATCTGAAATGGATCTTTTCTCTACTGTAGCTCTGATACCATGTTAGTATATTTCAGATTGTCCCAAGGAATATGATCAATCTATAGAGATCTAACTAAGCATAGGATAAAAGTATGATTGAGAACAAGGAGAGATAATACCTGGATGATAGCCCACCTAGGGCTTCCAAGATGCCATCAATCTGCACTTTTCTTTGACCTTGGATTAGACTGTAATCTCCTTAGATCTGCCTTAAAATCTGCCGTTGAATTATTCCTTAAGAGTCAGATTTCGCACCACTAGATCTGGACTAATTGGATGGTCTAAATATCGAATATTTAGACCATGAATGTATAAGTGAGATATTAGATTTGAAGAGGCAACTCGTAGCTTTTTCCCGATCTATAGATGTAATTTGCAGCTCTTCCCTTCTCTCACATCTGCACCTAAGTATTGTCAATTCAACTTCTATCTCTACTGCCAATGAATTCGCAGATTTAGGATGCACTGCTGCTTCTAATCTCTGCACTAAATCGCAGCCTTGGAATAATCGAACCTTGGGAGAAGATATATGTTATGTTTTTGATATCTCTTGCTCTCAAGATCAATTCCAATATATATGAGAATTTGACATCCTTAAGGAGGGCCGACCTGACCAAATCTAGGGTATAAATTATTAATAAACAAGTATTAATTACATCCTTAAGGAGGCCGACCTGACCAAGTCTAGGGTAATAATTAATAAACAATTATTAATTCTGCAGTCCAGTTTGATCAAAGCCGACAGGCTATAAATATTAACACATTCAACCCAAAAACATCAACTCAATCAAATGAAATCATTTTCCCTTTCATGTTGATAGGAGATAGTAGAAGTCCTTTCTAGTTTTCAGACTCATTCTATGCAAGTAAGATATTGCATAGGACTTGGTGATTCATTGAGGTACAGGATACCTATAGGAGTTTGAAGGCCATTCCACAGTCATATACCTGCAGGCCTGTTGTTTGCCAAAAGAAGTTATGTGTGTGCGGATGAGGTATACCCGCCTGAGTGATGTGGAGCTCAAAGTGTAGGAGGATCATTCTCTTGGTCCTTGTTAATTGGCCCTTTTTCTTGTTAGACTTTGGAGTGGTTATTGAGAGTCAGTGACATTAGTTTGTCAATCATAGTGTAAATCTGACAGTGTGGGAAAAAGGAACCAACAGTCCCAAAAACTTGGAAACCTGTGCCCTGGCTGTCCCAAAAAATCATTAAATAATGTTTGAGTTTTGATGATTTGTTTGACTTCCACTCTCATGTGAACTCTCAATTTCTATTATTTAAGACACACCATATATGTTAAGGTTCTATAATGTATATAAGCATGCTTTATCCATGTTTTCATATAAATATTTAAATTTTCCTAATTTTTATATAATCATCCCCACTGCCGTCCTCTGCTAAGGGAAAAAATAATTCTGTCCTGGAAATCGGTTTCCCTTTCCCCCCATCCGTTTTGGAAACCCGGTGTAACATAGGAAACATCTTATACTTTTGTTTTGCTGATTTTTTCCCCAAAAGATTTTTTGCTGCTATCATCTAAAAGACTGGTTCTGTGTATTGGGATATTTTTGTTTATAATACCACCTTGTATATTGATTTATTTTGTTCCATACATTATTTCACTATAACAATAACTCATCTGATTATGATAGTTTTAAAGTTTTATACGATAAAACTAAGACTCAGAAAATTTCCTTTTGGTGTATAAAGTTCAACTAATTGCATAATGTACTGTTTTGATTGATAAATTGGAAAAAAACAAGCAAAGAGTTGAAGAAAATGGGAAAAACGAAAATATGTCCTCACGGCATGCTATAGACTGTCTCTAATTTCAGTATTGTGATAGATTTATGATAACAGTGGAATACATTACAATTATCACAGTTGAACCCAGACTTACAAATCTTGTACTTTTTCTTTGCTGATTTTTTTCCCATAATATTTTTGCTGCTACGATCCAAAAGACTGGTTCTGTCCATAATGATATTTTTGTTTATAATACCATCTCGTGTATTGGTTTATTTTATTCCATACACCATTTCACTATAACAATAACTCATCTGGTTGAGATAGTTTTAATATACAATAAAACTAATTGTATAATATACTGTTTTGATGGATAAATTGGAAAAAAACAGCAAGCAAGAGTTGTAGAGAATAGAAAAACCCAAAATATGGGCCTCACGACATGCTATGGACTATCATTAATCTTAGTATTTTGCTAGATTTATGATAATAGTGGAATATGTTACAACTATGACAGTTGAACCAAGACCTCCAAATCTTGTGCTTTTACTTCGCTGATTTTTTTTTCCCAAAAGATTTTTGCGGCTATGATCTAAAAGACTGGTTTTGTGCATTGTGATATTTTTGTTTATAATACCACCTCATAGATTGATTTATTTTTATTCCATGCTTTATTTCACCATAACAATAACTCATCTGGTTAAGATAGTTTTATACAATAAAACTAGGACTCGAAACTTCTTTTTGGTGTATCAACTAACTGCATAATATACTGTTTTGATGGATGAATTGGAAAGAAACAGCAATCAAAGAGTGGTAGAAAATGGGAAAAACCAAAAAATGGGTTTCACAGCATGCCATGAACTATTTCTATTTCTAGTGTTGTGTTAGATTTATGATAATATTTGAATATGTTACAATTATGACAGTTGAACCCAGACTTGGATGTTTTCGAGGGACAACTACTAAAAAGAAACATTTGGCGTAGGGAGATGAACTCACAAGCATAATGTGCCTGAATTTTTTGTGACGGGGATTGTTACATTTGTATGATTTTATACAATCAATATGTTATATTTCATCACCAAAGATTGTATCCGAGCATTGAGATCAAAATTCTGAGTTAATAGAGTTTTGAAAAATAAAACATCAAAAACACCTGACATAGGCTATTTTAATTTAGGCTCTTTTTCTGGATCAATATGATATTTGAGGACTTGAAACTCTTGTTGGATCATTAAAAAGATATGCTTTTTGTAAGTGTGATTGTGACTGTGTTATTTGTGTCTGCAGGTTATTGGCACGAAAGGAGAAAGAAATAGCAGTAGTCTCACACGGTGGATTTCTAACACACACATTGGAATCCTTTGGCAAGGATTGCAATCCCTTGGTCAGAAGTGAAGCGTAAGTGGATGAACTATAAAGAAGCTTTTTCTTTTTGTGGTGGATAGAGATTTTTTATGTATAGATAACATGAACATGCATACGTGAAAGTCTTGTCTTCAAGTATTGTGCATTCTCTCGAGTTCCAATAATTGCTTTTGACTAAGGGAAAACAAGTTTTGAAGGGGTCCCAAAACCCTTTTACAAGGAATTTTGATGGGATTCAAAACCCATGAACAAACAACTGCACAAGATTGAACACATACCAACAATAGTCCAACAAACAGCTAACCAACAATCGCCAAATGGAAGCTGAAATAAGAAAAGCCCAAGATGCAACAACAAAAGGCCGAAGCCACTAAACGAAAGGGTTTTGACAGGCTCCTGTAACCTGATCAATGGGTTTTGGAAAGGCTCCCACAACCTTTCAGCAATACATCCACAAGCTCCCATTTCCTTCCAATGACTTCACCTCTATAGGAATAAGAGGAAAGAAAACAGGAACCATACTAGTATCAGCAACATTACAACCAATACTCAAAGAAAGGGCAGCAACAACCCCCTTACAACAACACATCACCAGTCCGCCACAAAACTTCTCCGCCCTAATAGGAAAAGCATCCACCTCAATAGGATTTTAGGAGAGGAAGCCAGCAGCTGAAGAAACAAACCCTCACTCCATCTCACAAGGAAGGTCTCCACCTCCATAGGTGAACCCTCCACCTCTATAGGGAACTCGTGTAAAGAGGATAGGGTAGAAACAATATAGGCCCTTAGTAAAAAATTAACAAGAGTAGGAACCATTCTGGCCATCATTCTACCACGTGAAGCTCTCCCAAGAGAGGCTAGCTCAAGTAGGCTGAGCAGACCCCACCAAACAAGAGGAAAGCCCACTTGGGCCATCCGAAATAGTCGAGCAATAGAAAAGAGCCATATTAGAATCAGGCCCAACTCTAAACGCAAACTCCACTCCAGCAGGACAGCTAAAAACCCGCACAACACCAAAACCAAAATTGAAAAATCTGGCAACGAACACTGTAAGCACAGCACCATCCAAAGCAGTCACCAAGTACAAAGGGAGCAGCGATGTTGACCCAATCTCAAACCTCCTGAAGAGACTAGAAGAAACATCTGTTCCATTGAGCCAAACAGAGACAAAGCAATCTCCTAGAAAGGAGAGAAAAACACCCCCAAAGATAGTAGAGCGGGGGTCTCACCGACCACCATGGCCCCACAGAAGGAGACAGGCCAAAACAGGTCAAACAAACCGAGGATGGCATTCTAAAAAGAAGCTTACAACTCCAATAGAGGCAAGATGCCCTCCACCAAAAAATTGGAAACTCCGATTGCAATAGCTAATGCAAACCCTACTCCAAGGTATCTCCAACACATTCAACATGGCAGCAAGGCAAAGAACCACCCCACAACAAACAAAACCAAAAATTAAAAAAAACGGCGCATGCTCGGGAAAAAATCTATTAAACCCAGCCAGGATACAGTAGAACAAAACCCCACAAGAGCCAACGAAATGAGGAAACAAACAAGGTTAGAGAGATCCATCCTGACCTCGAATGCCTCACCACTGACAAAATAGACACTATTTCTACAAATGGTGAAGGCAGAAAACCTAGAATTGTCTCCATCCTCATCCGCATCCTCTCCCCCTTCTATGCCCCCTTCTCCATTTTAATATTTGATCCCGCTCATTGCGCGTGCACCAATAACTTTGCTTCTAGTTACTATCAAGCTTCACCCCTACCCATGTTGAGGATACAAGTATATGTGTTCCGTCAACTAATCTGCTAATTCAAAGTCCTACATAATTTGATAAAACAATGAACGGAGAAAAAGTGCTCATGTATGACTATGAAGTTATGAACCATAGACATGCCAGTTATTTATCCCCCTCAAAATTTGCACAAAAGAAGATCAATTTGTTCCTAGGGAAGTGCAATTATAGTACCTTAGAATATCTTGGAACTGGGAAATCTTTGTCGTTTCTCTGTTACTCTAAAATTTTCCTCTCTTTTGTTATGAAGACCAATATTTTTTGGGCTAGATAAATCTGTGTCCTCCCGCGTGATGCTTTAAATTAATTTGCTAGACTATGTATTTGATAAGGAAGAGCTCCTTGAAAATACTTAATGTATTTTGTTATACATCATCATTTCAGATTACACTCCATTATCCATTAGCAATATGAGAGAAAATGATGGATAATGGGGAGTGTGATCCAAAACAGTGACGAGTAACAAACATACACATTTTTCCACAAGCTTTTCCTTCAAATATAATGGACTAAGAAAACTTCATGTACATAAAATAGGAGGGTAACCTGATATATGCTCATTGAAGAAAGCTCTAAAGATGTCCACACTAATTAGGGGGTAATCTTGTGATAAAGGTATTAGTTCAAGCAGGAAAAAAGTCATTGGAAAGATGTACATGTACCATAGCTTAAAGGTGAATCCAGATGCAACATGTATGCAGAAAGAAAGATATGGAAATATGAAATCCTAACTGGCTTGAGTGTACATCCATCTTTTTCAATTAGTGATGATGCAATTTGTTATGCAAAACAAAATAAAGAATACAAAACAATATGAAATCAATATTATAGTTCCGTCTTTCCATACTTGAATAATGGCATAAAACTAACATAAATCAATATACCTGCTTTGTTTCACAATAAACAACTGCAGAACAAAGCCTAGGTTCAACTTCTAATACTTCATCTTTCTCTTTGTTGCTTTTATGCTTTGTGTTCCTCTTCTCAAAGCAGCAAGAAAATTTTAAGAATCAGCAGGGAAAATGAAACAACTTAGATTCATCTCATTGCTATCTATTTGTTTGGAGCTCAACCTTGAGTTCAGTCAAGGCTTGACTAGGGACAGCTTGTGTTGTCATAACCAGTTTCTCCAATCCAACTTATTTCATGGTTATTGTAATTTATGCGCTCACTTGACAGCACTTGACTTAGATAGAGAACATCAATAATCCACAGGAAGTATATCTCTAAGCCTAGCAAGCAGCACATTCTACGAGTATAATGCAATTGTGTAGAATGATAACCTTATATCCATCTTCGTCACACAGAGCAACACATGTGAATAGTTGACATCAGGGGCTTATTTGTTAACAATGAATTGATATGTTGATGTATACCCTGGCTAATGGATAATGATTTTCATGACCAATAAGTAGGACTAGTAGCACCAAATCTAGTTTACCTTGTTTAAGCACGTGTGTGAGATCTTGATCCTCCAAATTGTCCACATGTGGAGTTTTAAGTAGATGGCCTGGGAACTATGTGGTGTAAAAATTGTTCCTATCATTTCAATCAAAGTGGCCATATTCACATGTTATCCTCCGTACCTGTCTCTTTTCTGGAACCAACACTTCAACTTGAAGAACAAGTTGTTTCTACCCCTGCTGGTACAAGTATTGTTCATGGTATTATTCCTAAGTTTAAAGACTACATGCAGTATGACATGGAAGGAAAATATCAAATCCATTTTTGGCCACATCTTACTAAAATAGGTGATCCTGAAGCTCCATCTGGATCTAAGTTTTTAAATTGCTCATATTGAAACTTTGAAACATAGGGTAACTCTCACTCAAAACCATCATGGGGTAACTCTCACCCAAATCCAACAACAGGTTTCTGACCTTGCTCCTTACTATCATCAGTTTAAAGCGCAAGTTGAAGCATGGTGCACCACACAAGATCAAGCTATTTGTTGATGTTTTGTAGCTTCAGTCGGATAAACACTATGAGTCAATACTAGTAAAGATATGTATATATATATTTAGTATATATGAGATGTATATATATACTAATATATATACATGTATACAAATATTATTATTATGTAAATATTAGAGAAATTAATATAAAACTCAAGAGATATTATATATGTATATATATAATATTAATTGTCATTATATTAATTATATAATAATGAATATAAATGCAAGAGATTGTTGCATTTGGAAAACACATACAATCAGATAGTGCTATTACATTTGCAATGATCCTAAAACCTTAATATGGTATTAGAGCCAAGTTGCAAATTTAAGAGAGTGGTTTGTTGATGGTGAATGTGTGACTGTCTTAGAAAATATAGTCACAGTAAGACGACCATATCTCTCAAATACACCGTTGGACTTTTATGAATTTTGGATATGTTGGTGAAAAAACAAATTTAGAAGAATCTCACTGGAGAGATTGGAGAGAAAGTGTCAGGTTCAAAAGTTATGACCAAATGTGTACGGATCTATGCGAAATCTGCAAAAGAGTGAGGTTCCTTCTTTAAAAGCTTAACCGCTTGAAGGGATATCTAATAAGATTGAAGGTTTTCATAGTGTATAGAACCTTTGGATATTCAACACAGGTCATATGGGCTCACCTTACAGAATGAAATACTTGAAATTTATAAAAGATAAGTATTCCATGTTTTATTAATGCACATAATATTTTTAAGTTTGTAATTCATGTTATACTATTGGTTAGTAAAATCTTGTATGCTTCTATCATTGGTATTTTCGGTCGAGATAGTTTAGTGAGCTATTTGTAATCTCTCTCTGACATACCTTCAGGATGGAAGCACAAGAAAATTGCATTCAAGGGAGAAAGAACTTGATGCTTGCAAACGAATTTATGATTGAGACTAGATGCAAAGGGAGTCTAACATTTCAAAAGAGGTTAAGAAGTTGATAAAATTGAGCTTCAGAGGGAGCAGATGGTTCAGTCAACTTGTGACAATCTTGATCATATTGATTGAGAGGGAGTTCACTATTGAAGGTGAAACACTTCTGAGGTAAACTTGATATAATTGATTATTATACTAATGAATCATGAATGTTTTAATGGGCCTTCCCCCTATGTAAATCATGAGGAAGTGACGACTTCCAAATGATTATCACTTGTATTTGTAGAAGTTATTGGAAGGTAACAATCTTACAATAACTTAAATCATGATATACATTATTTATAATGTTGAAACAGATCATGATGGATCAAATCAACAACTAAGTGTTAGATGTCATTAAATTGATAGTCTATGAGTTGTTTGTATAGATATATCTTGTAAATCAACAACTAAGTGTTAGATGTCATTAAATTGACGGTCTATGAGTTGTTGTATAGATATATAATAGGTATTTGGTGAATATCATGTGTTGATATTTTGCAGGCCAGTACCTTATTGAGTACTCGGTGAATATCATATGTTGATATTCTGATAGGTCAATACTTAGAGTATTTGGTGAATGTCATGTGTTGACATTCTGATAGGCCAATACTCAAGATATCTAATGGATAGAATCGCCGATGGAGGCAATCCACCTAAGAAATTGTGGATAGAATCACCGATGGAGACAATCCACATAAGAACTTGTGGATAGAATCGCCGATGGAGGTAATCCACCTGAGAACTTGTGGATAGAATCGCCGATGGAGGCAATCCACATATTGAGACTATGTTTCTATTGATTACATCTTGAGGGTGATGTCTTTATTGCTTATATCATATGATTGATGTTGTCAAGTGTCTTAAGTATTGACATTGGATTGATTTATCCTCCCTAGCTAAGAGGCAGTGTTGATGTTTTGTAGCTTCAGTCGGATAAACACTATTGAGACTAAATTAATATAATACTCGAGATATTATATATGTAGATATCTGTATGTATATATATAATCATAATTGTCATTATATTAATTACATAATAATGAATAGACATGTCCCATGAAGGGACATGTCTCTTCTTGGCTCATTCTCAATATAAATACAAGAGATTGTTGCATTTGGAAAACACATACAATCAGATAGTGCTATTACATTTGCAATGATCCTAAAACCTTAACACTATCAAAGGTCTTAAGTCAGATCTACACACTGTTCACAACACTACACAAATGGTTCATTTTTCTTCTTAGCAGTCTACTACTTCTACAACCATAATGTAAGTTGTCCAATAGGCTTGACAACTTGTTATTCAAGAAGCAGCTAGCATCAAAAGTTAGTCCCAAGGTTCTAGTAAATTGCGCTAATCTTTCCCTGAAAGTGCAGTTTCTTTCCAGAATGTTCTAGCCAAAGAAAAACGACTGACTATTAAGGGTAGCCTATCTAGAGACGAGGGTTGTTATTGGGATAGTTGTCACCAGTTTGGGCCCCATCTCTAACTCCAACTCCCTTTCTATATGGTCATTGGGGCATAGTGTTGTCGGGATATTTGAATGTATGGGTTAATATGTTAATTAAGTGTTATGTTAGCCTCGGTCATTAGTGACTGAGAGGTAAACTGTTGTGTCACAACGTTTCGGTCGTGGCCCTTCGAGTAGTTTATTTACCCTCTCGGAGGATGGACATGGGAGATATTATGGTACTATCCTTATGATGTAAATGTACTTGCCAGTCTGGAATAATTAATGAAAGCATCTACAGTTCTTTGATATATTTTGTATTTGTTGCAATTCCTGTACTATGTCTATGCATTACAAAAGTTTACCCCAGCGGGCAAACATCTGGCGCCGTTGCCTAGACGTACTCGGGAAGGGAAGGATTAGATGGTGTATGGGCACTATGGGTCTACCAGTTGGTGAGATTAACCTAGATGTCGATGACGCACGTACGGAGCTCTACGAAGGAGAAGACACTACAATGAGGAAATCACTCAATTGAGAAAGTGTTGTAATAAAACGATATGAATGAATAAAAGTGTTTTTTAAATGATGTGTTGATTATTGCCTATGGAGAAGTGAGGAAAGGATTTATGCCTAATCAATTGAATAAAAATAGAAATTTAAAGAAGGAACTTGAGGAGGAACAAGCCGCTAGAAAAGCTGTACTCACACAACAGCAAGCCGAGTGAAGGGAAAGATCCAGAAGATGTGCCAAAGGACTACCGAAGGGAGTAAGTGAAGGCGAGGGTCTGGAGGAATCTGACCGGGAGGTCGGAAGAAGTGACGAGGGACGCCTAGAGGAAACAAGGAGCTTGTTCGGGTCCTTAACCTTAACCCCACGGACGAAAGCAAGAGAAGCCCGAAGGAAGGAAGAAGAGGAAGCCGCACAGAGGGAGGCTCGGGATACTGCTGCTGCCGAGAGTATCGAAGTGACAGAGGGGCACAGGGATCACAATAGCCCACCAGGCTTGGACAGTTCCAGTAGTTCAGGGACATTAATTGGTATGGTACCAAACATTTCCAGGGTATCGACGCCGATAGTACCTTCCCAGCCTGTAACACAACCGGTGTTGCAAACACAATTGACACCTAGAAAAGTAAATATGGAGGCTAACAAGGAGAAGTTGCCCAAGTTCCATGGCGATGGAAAAAAAGACCCTGTTCGGCATTGCCGCACATGTGAGACAATTTGGTCTGCAAATGGAGTCGCTGACCAGGCGGAATGGATGAAACAGTTTTCGGCAACCCTCCAAGGGGTAGCAATCGATTGGTACTCTGACTTAGACAAAAGCGGAGTGACCACCTGGGACATATTGAAGAAGGCATTCGAAAAGGAGTTTAGGCTCCTGCGAGACGACAATGAAATCGTCTCTGAAATATATGGAACCAAGCAAGGGAAAAAGGAGACCATGTGGACCTATGGTTGCCAACTAAAAGAACTTGTGGGAAAGATGGAGAGTCAGGCAGCCGACGGGTTGAAGAAGAGATGGTTCGTCGAAGGGCTGAAATCAAACCTCCAGAGGAAGATGAAGATAGTTCCTCTCACCTCGTACATAGATGCCTATAACCGGGTGATGGACTTGGAGAGTGAACAAAAGACCTCCAAGAAGAAAAGAAGCAAGTCCTCTTCTGACGAAGATGACACTTCGGACGATGACAGCAATAGTGATGGCGAGTCGAAGAAAAAAGTCATGGCACTCCAAAAGGACACGGAAAGAATGGAGTTCAAGAACATGAAAGGGGGTACCAGCAAGGGCGAAGATGACATGTGATGTAAGGACTGCAAGGCGAGCGGCCATACAAAGGGGTCGTGTCCCAAAAAGGCATTTTGTGACATTTGCCAGATCATGGGCCATTCCACCAAGGAATGCCAATACAACATGAAAGTGAGGAATCATCAAGTGCTTTTACCCAAGAGCAACCATCTACATCGCAGGCAGAGACTAACAATAACACATCCGCGGGCGGGTACGAAGGCAACCGACATGGTGGCGGAAGGGGCAACAATAAAAACACCAACACAAGGAGTCGAATAGAATACGACTCCAAGGGTCGGCCGATGATCCAGTGCGACACCCCGCAGAAGATCTACAGCTGGTGTGGTCTTGACAACCACGAGGATGCCAACTACCCCAAATCTGGGGTCAACTTGCTCAACATCAAGGGAATGAGAAGTGTCAAGGGGGGTACTAGCCATCACACGATCACAAGCAAAACAAGGGGCATGAGAGGGTAAGGAAGAAATAGAGAAGGCAATGAAGGCACCAAAAGAAACATGGGAGATGGCTACCACCTCGGGTCGGAGGGAGGCCGATCAAAACATTCTGAGACAAATGTTACAATTAGAAGTACCGGTGAAACTCCAGGACCTCCTTCACACCATGCCTCACTTGGGAACGACACTGTTGAGGAACTTGGCCACGCAGCCAAATACGACACGTACGGACATCCCCAGAGGGTTTGCAACTAACCCGATGATACTTGTTGTAAATAGCGGAAGGTACCCGATAGTCGTCGAGATGGGCATCCTTGGCACCATCCTGATAGAGACTATAGTGGACGGAGGGTCAGGAGTCAACGTCCTTTCAGAGGAAACATGGAAGAAATTGGGCAAGCCAACCTTGTGGTCCCCAACCTTCAACTTATTGGGCGCCGATCAACAGGGTATCAAACCCCTCAGAACGTTGATGGCACAACAGGTCACCATTGGCTCGCAACCATTTGTACTAGACTTTGTGGTGATACCTTTGTAAAAGAAGGGTTACGATGCGATTCTGGGTCGAGGGTGGTTGGTTACGGCGAAGGTAAACCACAATTGGAAGAAAAACACTCTCTCAATGGAGAATGGGGGGAGGAAGTTCACCATCGACCTTCGCACCCAGATGGTGAGCGAAGAGATAGCCTCTTCTTCAGACTCAGAATCTGAGAGTGGAAACGATCAAAGGGATGAAGGAAGGTATGGAATGGAACTGAATAGTGAAGGTGTGCTAAGATTGGGGGAATACTCAGAGGATGATGCAGATTTATTGAGCGGTCTCTTCCACTGGCAACTGGAGGACTGCAAACTCTTTCGACCAGCATGCAATGTACTAAGTATTGAGAAAGTGCTGGAAACATTTCCCCTGGAGTACGATGAATACAAGGGGATGCAAAAGTAAGCAAAGTCCCTACACATAAATGTGATGAACAAAACCCCATGAAGAATAAAGAGCCGTCTGTCAAACCAATGAATCTGGGCAAGGAAGAGGAACCTGTTATTACTAACCGGTTATTGAGAGGGGGGGTTGAATTAGTAAAAACTATTTCTATTACAATTCAACACTTGTTTAATTATTCTTCCAAGATAAGAAGAATGTAAACAATCATCCACAAGCATAAATAGAAATACACAGATCAACACAAGATGTATATGTGGAAACCCTCGTTTAGAAGGAAAAACACCACGGTGAGACAGAGCTCACAACTTCACATCTGTAGAAATAAAGATGCCCAGTTAGGAGCTTACAAAGCACTTGTGAAGGTGCTACCCGGTTAAGGGATTTGATAGAAGATCGGTTAAGATCTTAACTCTGTTAGGAGTTGCCTGGTTAGAGGACGTTCAACATCAACAAAGATGTTACCTTGTTAAAGGATTTTACAAAGAACCAATTAGGTTCACCCTGACTAAGGGATTTCGATATGCTTTCACACTTTATAAAAGCAATGATCTTAATTGACACTGATTGTTTGATTAGATCATACCTGTTGATCTCTTCCTCGGTTTGCCTAGCTGTTGAATCTTTTCTGCCTCTTTGCCTTTCACCTTTGGTGACTGTGATCTTTGTGTAGGTATCTCTCCTTTGCTCTCTCTATTCAACAACTCTCGACAACCTTCTTTCTTGCGTCCTATAACCTGTATTTATACACGAGTTCATCTTAATGAAACCCTTAACTCATAGAACCGCCAGGCTGTAAACTCAACATTAAATCATGCAACTAGCAAAAAGCTATGCGTTTTGATCTAGAGTTTACCTTAAAACGTCTGTAGAAATAAAACTAACTCCAGTTAAAAAGCTAACTCCACTTCTGAGCAGTGGATGCTTTGTATAATCCGGTTTTAACTCAAGCTGCTCCGCAGAATCTAGTGCAGATCTTTATGTAGTAGACCGGTATACTTTTATACCCGGTTTATCCTTGTATGCAATATAAGACCGGTACAAAGTACTTAGTTCGGTCTATCGGTGTATCCTCCCTATTTAGTCTACCGGTGCATACACTCTGTTTCTAGTCTACCGGTGCCTTTAAAGTAACGTGAGTGATCGGTGGCCCTTTATCGGTGTGAACGGTGTTTGTGAATTACACTAATGACAACTTAAATTGCTAACAATCTTCCCCTTTGTCATTGGTGGCAAAACCATACACAAAACTACACTCACTTACTCGTGACAATTTATACCTTGTTCTATAGACTTCTCTTTGTAGACTTCTCTTTCCTCTGTAGCGCACTTCCCCTGTTCCAGACTTCCCCTGTCTGAGTGGACACTTCCCCTGTCTGAGTGCTCCGGTTGTGTAGCTGTTTAGTCCTGTTCCTTTTCTGACCTTTCTGTTATGATATCTTCTTGCTTTCCATTTCCCTTTCTATTTCTTGTTCTTCTTCTTCCCCTTTTTGCCTCCATAGGACAAAGGGTTAAGCTTCACTTAGGATTTCACATTTGTAGTTTGGTGAAGATATCCTTATAGATAGTCTTTGCAGAGTGAAGAAACGGTGCGCATTGACCAGTTACATATTCAATGTTCTTTTGGGCTGCTTTAAGAGAAACAATGATGTTCTCCATATCCTCCACAGTTTTATAGTCCGGTTCATTGATCAGAATTTGTGTAGAAGTTGTTGTTTGCTGCATGGAGTCAAATGTTGGTGCCATAAATTACTGGAATCCAATAATGTCTTGGATTCTCTTATTCTCCTTTGCTGCAGTCTTTCTCAGGATTAGAGCAAGACTTGTCATTTCTCTGCTAAAATTTGTTGCAGACTTATTTCTGATGTCAAATTGAGAAGACAAGGCTCTTATATTTTGTGAGGTCTTTGCAGACTTCTCTGTCAGATCTTGCAAAAATACTTCAAAGTTTGAAGTTCTAGTCATCAAACTTCCTGCCACTTGAATTTGTTGTTGAAACACTCTTAAGTTGGTTGACACATTTGCCTTTATATCTTCAACTTGTTTGTGGAGAATGTCTATTCTCTTCTTCTCATAGTGGTCTATTGCTATAGTTTCTGGATCTGTTAGATCCTCGCTGATTGCTTGTGCTAGAACTTCCAATTGATCTATGACAGGTTCATCTTCATCTATGTTAGCATTAGGTACGAAGTTGCACAAAATATTCTTTATAGTTGTTAGGACCATGTCCTGTTTCCTTTTGGTCAGCTCCTTTAGCTACCTTGTTGACATCTTGCTGATGTTGACCACAGTATCGGTGACCTTGCTTGGTTTAGCTTCTTTATCCTCAGCAAATGACAACTTCCTCTTAGATGAGGAGGAGCTTGGTATGTCTGCTTGATCCTGTTGCTTGGGCTCCTGTTCCAGTTGAGCTTGCTCAGTGTGTACATGAATTTCTTGTTCCTGTTCCTTATTTTCTTCATCTCCTTGTTGAGCTGCATCTCCTGGTTGTACCTCTTCTTTAGGTAGATCTTCCTTGGCAGGTGCTTCTTCCTCATTCTGAGCATCCTCTTCCAGTTGCACTTCAACTTCTACATCTTGTTCTTGTTGAAGTAGTACTTCCGGTGGGACTTCTTCTTTGCATTGCTCTTCAGTTTATGTAATTCTCCCACAGGTATATTACTTCCTAGCTCTTGTTCTACAAGTGTAATTACTTGTTCAGCATTTATTTGTTAACCAACTGTGAACTCTTCTGTTTGAACATTTTCTTTTCTGGTTGAAGGTTCTTCACGAGTAGTGAATCGAACTGGTGGTGCTTGTACTTGTTCAGTTTGATCCTAAGGACCTAATTTCTCAAGTGCATTGAAGTCGTACTGTTTCCAAAAGTCCAGAGTCTCTTTGTAGACTTCATTTTCAAATCCGTTTAGTATTTTGGCAACTTTATACTTGGGGTCCAAGTTCATTGATGCTTCTTCTAGTAGAAGCTTGATTCTATCTTCACTTAGACCAGGTCTAACCTTCGACAAGGTTTCCTTATTAATTCTAGTGTGGGTGCCTAGACCGGTTCTCCATTTGGTCTGAAGCCTAAAATTTAACTCAGGGGGAAACTTGGACTTGTAGTCCCTTGCAGTTCTATGAAAATCCATAAAAGTTTCCACTAGAGCTATAATTACTGCTTGTTTATCTTCTTCTTCTAGTACATTATACCACTTGGCAGCATTGTCTACTTCTTCGAAGTCCATTACCTCATCAACAATATCATTGACAGACATAGGGCGAGTGTTACCTTTGCTCGGAGAGATGAGAACGGTTGGACGTGTTGGCTTGTTGCTCTTGTCATCGGTGATGTCGACGATGACTGGTTTTGTAGGATTCTTCTCTTTGACCGGTGCTTCAGCTCCAAGCACTCCTTTTCCTTTTCCGGTGTCAGGGACTTGTGGAACTGTTGTTCTTTGGCATGCTTCCTCTGCTTGTTGCTGGGTCTGAAGAAATTTGGTCCACATCACTACTCCTTCATCATACACTTTCTTAGCTTCTCCAACAAGCATAAGACCAATCCTCCTTTTTGTCGAGAAGGTTTGTTGATGCAGTTTAGCTTGTTTAGTGGCTTCTTCCAGAGTGAGGTGGTTTTGAACCTCTAGAAGGGCTTGTATCCTCAGCTCCTTTTCTCTATCCATTGAAGCCTTCCACCAAGCTTCAATAATTTGTAGGAGATCTTTAGGTAAAGTTGTGTGTAGTGCGGTAGGATGCAGATTGAACTTATGAAGGCAGAACACTATCGCCTCTTCAATTTTCCTTCTATCTTCTTCATTGGCCAGTTGATATCTGCCTCTAACAGAACCCATACCACCATACTTTTTCAGTCCTGCCACAAATTCATTAATTGTGGGCTTTCTTTTTCTTGGTGGATCCTCCTTTACCGGTTTACCAGATTTCTTCCTTTTGATTAGAGGAACTGTGTCTTCTGATTCTGTCTCCTCTTGTTCTTCCTCTTGGGTACTGGGTATCGGTTGAGCTCTTTTCCTTTGAGCCTTAGGTTGATCTTTTACTGGTTTCTTCCTTGGCGTGGGTGTCCTTTTGGTATACACGTTCTTGATTGGTCTTTTCTTTAGATTCTCTTGTATCGCTACGAATGTACCAAACCGGTGGGCAGTGTGATCTAGATTAGCTTCATTCAGGGCATCAGCATATGCCTTAGCAATCTTGGTAGTGATCTCATATCCCAACTCAGGAGCATATTCTATTCTCGGTTCCACTGCTTGAATGATGCAGTGATTAGTGGAAACCAGAAAACACACATCACCCTTGTATGAGTCAACAATGGTTGACGACACCCGCTCCCTTGCATGCATCCTCAGTTGAAATGCCTCAAAATATTCAGTCATTACTTTACCGAATTGGTTTCCCAGTTGGTTGGCCATTTCACTTATTTGGTGCATGACTGGTCTGTTGGTTCTCCATGTCACCTTGCCAATTCTCGAGAAGAAACTTTGATAGAAGTAGAGACATACCAGTAGGGTCCCGTACTTCATGGATTTCTTCTTAACAATACTGAGGTTTCTCATATTTTCAAATATCTGCCCTCGAAGCATTCCGCAGATATCATATTTGGTGTTATCATACATTATCCGGTGAGCGACATGTATAGCTCCTCCCGGTATGTTGTTCAGATTACTGGACTGATAGATTTTATAGCCTATCACCGCAGATGCAAACGGAACCCCTTCGTCTTCGATGTCATTCACTATCATGAGGCGACCATCGGATTTTGATTTCGTCAGCTTTGTGACGATTGCATTGGAGATCGTTCGCAGGGTTAAAGCTTCCCCTTCCTGACTGTACCCAGTCACGCAATGCAAGTCCTTTGTTATTTCTGTAACTACACCCTTTTGGAGCCAAAACCCTGGATCGTGCACTCGACTGAGGACTAGTCGAATCTAGTCTAGTCGAAAGATAGTTGGATAGGTGACTCTGTTGATAAGACCGGATGACACCAGCTTCGCGTATCGGTCCTGAAGTCTTCCATCCTCACATAGCGAGAGATACTCGCTCCGAATGAATGTTTCACCAAGTTCTTCCTGCTTGGCGCGGATAAATGCAATCACATCTTCTGTCATGAAGACACCATCTGGTATTGTTGACAATGCTCTTGCCATATCGGTTGCCCAGTTCTGGACCGCCATGATGTCATAAGAAGGTCGGTCGATTTTATCTGCAGGAATCAACTTGACGACAGATGATGAGGATGCCACTGTGATCAACCGGTTGAAATAAAAAGCAGCTTTGATCGGTCTTGTAGAGAATAACTTACGATGATCAAAACACAAGAATATTACTCAAGCATGAAAGTTTGTTAATCACAAAATCGCAAAGTAAGGTAAATGAGTAATTCTTCTTTCTTTATATAGGGTTAGGGCATAACGGTAATTACCAAACGGTAACTATGGTTTAACGGCTACACCATTAAATGCTTTACCTAACCTTTCTTTGCTTTTTTGTCAACCGGTATTTTGGCTTTTTCGGTTGTGTATAGCCCGGTTGATTAATGCTTACCTGACCGGTTATCCTTGTAGACTGAGTGAGATTGATTCTCACCAGTCCTACCAAGAACAGTAGACGAGCTACCGGTTCCCCCTAAGCCTTGTAGGCTCAGTTTGCTGAAGAGATATCACCATCAACTGATGATGATCTTTCCTCTGTCTTCTCCTTAGCGGAGCTTTTTGATTCCTTCTTGAACCAAATCTGCATGACTGCTTTCTCAGTCTTTTCTTCCTTACTAATCTTCTCATTTGAGGATGAGGTCTTGTCCTTTAGTTTGACCAATTCTTTCCTCTTCTTCATTGACCGGTTCCTGTAGTGTTTGGCTAGGTGTCCAACATTGTTGCAGAAGTAACAGACTATCCCACTTGCCTTCCATGGATTCACCCTTTTGTTGCTAGGTGATTTGCACTAGGAGCCATTGTGACTATGCATGTCACAATTAACACAGTTGGTTGTGCTCTGGTTCTTGTTTCTCTTGGTGAATACCGGTCTTGGGGATCTGAATGCCATTGTCTTTGATCTACATTCTTCAGCTTTGTGGTAGAACTTGTTGCATGTGTAGCAATAACACTTGAAGCTTCCCCTGCTTCCACTAGACACAGTTGTGGGAGTCGACCAGCTTCATTGGTCTTGTGGTCATACTTGCAACAGTTTTTGCAGTAACTGTTGTTTGGTTTTACCGGTGCATTCCTGCAGTCATTTGTTCTATGACCCGGTTTCCCACAATGATTGCAAGAGGTGTTAAGAGTTTTCTTACCTTTCTATGCCAACGGTTTCTTCTTATTCTTCTTGCTTGTCTTAGCTTTAGAAGACTCACCAGTCTCTTTGGTGTCTTTATCGGTGGGATCTTTGTGCTTTCTTTGAGCTTTGAGTTGCTCATCAAGCTTTGACCGAGCTCTCGTTGTATCTTCTTAGGGTTTCATTTCTTTCTTCAAGCTCTTTCATTTGTTCTTTCAGTTGATACAACTCTAATGCTAGTCTTTTGCATGCTTATCCCTATCATGCCAGCCCTTTTGCATGTTGGCATTTTATTGGGTGACAATTTGCATGTCTTCTTGAAGTTGCAGAATGACAAGATCATTTGCCCCTACAGCTTCCTCTGCTTGGTTCCTTGCTTTTTTAGAGGCTGTTAATGACTTGAATACTGTGTTTCTTTCATCTTCAACTTTTCCTTTTTCTCAATCAGTTCAGTCATCCTTAGGGCATTATCTTCTTGCTCCCTCTTAAGGTTAGAGATCTGACCGGTTAGGATCTGGTTCCTCTCCATGAGCTCAGAGACTGCCTCCTCAGCTTCATCAGATCCACTCTGCCCAGAGAGTTCATCAATGGTCTCATTGCTCTCATTCAATTGCAGAGCCAGCTCCTTCCTTTTTGCAAGTGATCTTCTCAGCCTATTCTCTAGAGAAGCAATAATGTCTTTTGCTTCCTCAAGTTGTTTCTGATACCTGTAACCCTCCATGATCTTTCTCTCAAGCTGTTAAGCTTTTAAGTTTTATGTATTAGAGAACTTGGCTCTGATACCAATTGTTATTACTAACCGGTTACTAAGAGGGGGGGGGGGGTGAATCAGTAAAAACTATTTCTATTACAATTCAACACTTGTTTAATTTTTCTTCCAAGATAAGCAGAATGTAAACAATTATCCACAAGCATAAATAGAAATACACAGATCAACACAAGATGCCTTGTTAGGAGCTTACAAAGCACTTGTGAAGGTGCTACCCGGTTAAGGGATTTGATAGAAGATCGGTTAAGATCTTAACTCTGTTAGGAGTTGCTTGGTTAGAGGACTTTCAACATCAACAAAGATGTTACCCTGTTAAAGGATTTTACAAAGAACCGATTAGGTTCACCCTGACTAAGGGATTTCAATATGCTTTCACACCTTATAAAAGCAATGATCTTAATTGACACTAATTGTCTGATTAGATCATACCTGTTGATCTCTTCCCCGGTTTGCCTGGCTGTTGAATCTTTTCTGTCTCTTTGCCTTTCACCTTTGGTGACTGTGATCTTTGTGTAGATATCTCTCCTCTGCTCTCTCTATTCAACAACTCTCAACAACCTTCTTTCTTGCGTCCTATAACCTGTATTTATACATGTTGGTAAACAGATTGTTCCTTTTAGAGTTAACTCTTTATTTGCCCAAAATATCCTTAAGAAACAATGTGAATACGAACAGTTGGAAAGTTGTTGACTTTTCAACTAACTTCTCTCTGAATTTTAACAAGTACAGCTCCCTTATGTAAAGATATGCAATGAATTTTGTTTGTTCTAAATCCTAAAGGGGTATGTTCTTAACCAGAGAACAGGAGAGGTAACCGAACTAGCCCTCGGTGAGAAACTAATCTAGGCAGTGAATTTGATTTCTAAATCTAACCAACTCTATGACTTCACAGTGCTTATGAATTCACACTAGCGGTGATGCATCAATGAACTCTACTTGAATTAATGAAATGCAGTGAACGACATGAATGAAAATAATCTAAACAGGACATATGTGTATTCTCCCAACCTTCAAGTAATACTCCGATTACTATCGATTAGCTGTATTAAAGAAGAGGAATAGAACTCCGTGTATTCACTAATTTCAAACCAGCTTAAGGAAAACAAACATTCAGGCTTATGAATGCATGGAACAGTAAATAAATGACACAAAACACATTCCAGATTGACTCCGCAACAAGATGTATTTCACACCAAAAATTAGCCGACCTTTTCATTGATTTTCAAAGTATTACATATAGGCTTCAAGAGTTAAGTCGTTACAAAATCAACTGAAGCGATTCATATTCTGCAGAGTCGGTAAATGACAAGTGGCCATTTATCGATTATACAATGTGTATCAAAAAGAAAGAGGGGAAAGCTATTTGCTCTTTGTTGGCTTCTTCGCCTTCTCCAATTTAGCCTTATGAGCTTTGGCGGCCGTAAGAATTGGAATCATCTTGTCAGAATCTGGGATGTACATGTTCTTCAATCTTATGAGCCAGCGGGCATGATCCTTCTCTATACGCTTAGCAGCATCTTTTCGAGATGGTGTTTTTACCATGGCTTTATATATGCATCCGCCGAGTAGCTGAAGATCCGGTATCCTATCAAGGTGAGACCCAGATAAATCTGCAAGCTGGTCCAGGTAATTGGAGAATGACTTTTGCATGCTGGGTATACCGATTGGACTCTTTCCATCTCCGCTGGCTTGAGATTCGGAATGAAGGCCTGTCAAATATACAAATATCTTACTTTGCTCTTTGCTGACTTCCTCCTCAGTTGCTTTCATTGCTGCCTCTGCTTTGATTATCATCTCCATTTTGAATTCAACCCCTTGGAGCCATTCGATTAGAGGTTCATCTCCTTTCTGTAATATGTTAGCCTTGATGGCCTCCTTAGTCTTGATAGCTACTAGCCAATGTAGAAGCACCATACACTCTTCGCATCTCAACCTTTCTGTTGTGAGTGTCTGCATATCTCCTTTGAGAGAATCCTTCTCTGCTTCTAGCTGTAAGAGGATATTGCTAAGCTGCTCAATGGCGACTAGACCTTCGGACTTGAGTTGTTCAATCCATCTCTTGCCAATATGCCCAAAATGTTTATCCTCTTGTAGCTTAGCAAGTATCGCTTGATTCTCGGCTACGACAGGATCAAATGTTGTCAGAGAATCGGGTAGGCTTGCTACAGGAGAGACTAATTGTCTGATAAAGTTAGTCATCTCTTTGATCTCCGCCTTGAGTCGAGTCTTCGTAATTTTGAGCCCTTCGAGCTCTTCTTCGATCAAGACATTGCTAGACTTCCACAAGTCTACTTTTGTGTCATGTCGGGCAAGTCCCATGTCCAAGGACTAGAGTGCAAAATCTGAGGCAGCAAGATCTTCAATTCTGCTGTCCTTTAAAGGCTTCGCTATTTCCATAGTCAAGTGACCGGTATCAGGATCTCGACCAAGAGTGGTCAGTGTCCTAGACTTCTTAACTTTTCTTTTGGCTGGGCCCAACTGCATTACTTGTTAAAGCATCTCGCCACTAGGAGTACTTAGCTCAGCTCTCTTTCTCTTCCGATCTATAGTGTTATCAATCCATGATTCCACACTTGTGACCTTTGTCGCAGAGAGTAAGTCTTCTACGAATAACTTCCTGATAACAGGAGGAGAAGCTTCAGGCTTAGAAGCGAAAGGGTTAACTTGTGGAGAAGAAATGCTCTTTTCCTTTTGAGGAGACCCCAAGTGCTCATTCGTCTCATCAGTTTCCGAACTGCTACTGTCATCACTGATTTCGAAAACAAGAGGGACCTGTTGGCTGGGAGTGTCATTTTTTGTTTCCACAGTTCCTCCTTGGGCCTGTTGCTCTAGTTTCGCGGCTTCAACAACCTCTTTCATTGATTTGTCGGGTTTCTCGGCTTCGGCTTCCTCATTAGAACCGATGACTGGAGACAATCCTGCTCCACAAGTCTTCTCGAGTGGGATCTCCTTCTCAGGTGGCTGATCATTTGCACTTGCTGGCTGAGCTGATCCCTTTGCTACAAACGAAGCTGGCAAAGAGGAGGATGCAGGAGCACTCACCGGCTCGATTGCAGGATCCTTTTGAGGGGTAGGCTTTCTAGATCTCTTCTTCCTTCCCATCATCCACTAGGCCCACTTATCGGTCCTTTTGATAACTTTAGCCGTCAAGGTCTCCAAATCTTCTATGGCTTGACCTTGAACTGGTTCTGAACTCATAGGATAGGGCTTGATCTGGTCCCGATATGTGTCTATATACATATGTTCACCGTCATCGACGATGCCTTCAACATCAATGTTGACATTGAACAGTTTGATTTGTTCAATGGTCAACCTGGAGTAAAATCTCTCCCGACTCTCCAACTCATCTTTGCAATTTGCCCAATAATCTTCGAGCTCAAGAATGTGCTTGACTACAAAGCCCATCTGCAGATGATCTTTGGAATAGCCTACTGGATCAAACTGTGGTCTCAGTACCTCATACTTCTCTGGCTTATATCTACCCTCGAACGCCTTGATCACGTTCTTAGCATTCAATCTTGACACACAGCTTTGGCTCCAATGGTAATAGGGAATTCATAGCCTTTCTTCTTAATGCCCACGCTGATCAGGTTCACTTGCAACATCTGCCGGATCACCTCCACGAGCACGATCATGTCATTTGGATACCTTGGCAGCTTCATGGGAAAATCATCAAAACCTGCAAGACGAAAGTATGAGAAACTAGCAAATTGAATAAAGAAGCTCCCGAATTGGGTGATGAATTCCATAGCCTCTAGCGAGAACCTCCGCTCTGGGCATCCTTGCAGTTCTCTGCACAACCTCATTGTAAATGAGTCATTAACTCTAATGAACTCGACATAGCTATTTTGTAACTTCAAATGGGGGAAGAAATCATAAAGTTTTACATCATCTTCATATTCTTCTAACCTAGGGAGTGCTGGCCATACTTGCAATGTAGCTAAAACAAATATCAAACAGGAAGACATATAGAAACTGTTCTCGTACTTGGCGAGATTCAGAGCATTGGACAGATTTTCACTTACCACTTGAGCCCAGTCTATATAATGGTGCTCAGCACATATTACCTAGACCAAGAAGAAGTAGTGCTCTATGAAATTCAATGCGTCACTTTCACCTTTTATTCTGTGAAGGAGCACCAGGATGTCAACGATCTCGGCCTTCAAATCCGTCCTGAAAAGCATCTTTGGCACTTTTCCTTTTATGCTTCTAGCTTTCCGAAACCACGAATCCATGATCTCTTTCCTCCATCTCATCTTCTCATTGTATTCTGAAATTGCGATCGAGAAGTTCATATTTGAAAACTCTGCTCGCTCTGGGATACGAAGATTATTTTGCACAGACTCTCTGTCAATAGAGAGGAGTACTGTGTCGTCCGGCAATAAGATTTGCTTTGTATCCAAATTGCACCTAGCTATGCATTCTCGGATTAGCTCAGGAGCGTGAACTGCAACAAGAAATCCGGCGGCCTCGACCGAACCACTCCCTTTGAGCTTCTGTGTCATAGGATGAAGATTTTCTTCGCTTAACCTTTGGTGCAAATTGTCCAGATCATAGAATCTGAGAGACGTATCAGTCAAATTGTGCCATTCAGATGTGATTTCGTTCAAACCATCAAAACCCATGAATCTGGGGGCCATAGCTTCCGATTTTTTACTATGATTCACTGTCAAGAAGCTCTGGATGATGCTGTGAAATGATTTGTGAAATTGTGGGAAATCAAAGGCGTATGTGAATGAGCAGTGATTTTCACTTGAAAGTTTGAGTTATTATAAACAGCCCGCTTCCCTACCGTTACCTTCCATATCTCTCGCCACACGAATGAGGGATTTTAAAAAATATCCGTTAAAGTTCTAACGTTAAGATTTGAATTAAATGCACTTTATTAACGGCCTTAAGCAATTATTTTTACCCGTTTGGAGTAGCGGTAACGGTAACTTAATTTGCGCAGCGGGTTTTTACTTTTCCGCTTCCCATATTGCCTTTGTCGGAAAACTCACTTCGCAGGTAGAAACCCGATTGGGAGGAAACTGGAGCGATTTTCCGAAAATCCGTGACCGATCCATTTCCTTGGCAATCTTCTTTAGATATCAGAGTGGGTTATCTCTATCTTAATAGATCATTCATTCCCTGTGATTCTTCGGGTTTATTCTTCACAAGTTACCGCTTCTCAGAAATCGACCTTCTTTAGTGATTCTCCGATAAGGGAGAAGCTGAAAGCCCGTTCTCCGAAAATGGGTTCTTATTCATTGTCTCGTACCTTTGAGGCCATTTTATCTACTGCAGGGGCTCAAACTTACTTCCTCGAATGTAGGCGCTTGGCTTTCGGGAGCTTCCGTTACACTTTCTACTATTCTTCGGAAAAACAACTTCTGCAGGAAAAACTCCGCAACGGAGAAGTTCATTATAGCTTTCCCGCGAGTTACTTTATTGGACCCAATTCTTTCTTAAATCATGAATCTCGATCTCCGGACCTTGTATATGTGCTTGATGATCCCATTGTTCTCTTCTCGCGGAAAACTACCTTCATGGGCCGAAACCCGCCGAGGAGAAGGTGAATTTTATTTTCCTGACAAAAAGAAGAGAAGTCGTTTTGAAGCTTCTCCGTCAAATGAATGCCATCAGTAGGAATTAAAGGAATAAAAGTCTTTATCGAATTAGGAATTATAACCTACCCATCCCTAAGATGAAGTCAAAAACCATCCCGACTTAAGATCAGAAAGAGGCACAAAGGGGGAATTCGATAAAGACCATCTATCCTAGGGAAGATCTAGACTTAGACTCCAGTTCGAATACCTCAAAATTTATGACTCGATCTAACACAAGGTATCCACATTGTTTTCACCCTTGAAAACAAAAGTGGGGCAACAATACACAAGTTCATCTTAATGAAACCCTTAACTCATAGAACCGCCAGGCTGTAAACTCAACATTAAATCATGCAACTAGCAAAAAGCTATGCATTCTGATCTGGAGTTTACCTTAAAACATCCGTAGAAATAAAGCTAATTCCTGTTAAAAAGCTAACTCCACTTCTAAGCGGTGGATGCTCCGTATACTCCGGTTTTAACTCAAACTGCTCCGCAAAATCCGGTGCGGATCTTTATGCAATAGACCGGTATACTCTTATGCCCGGTCTATCCCTGTATGCAATATAAGACTGATACAAAGTACTTAGTTCGGTCTACCGGTATATCCTCTCTATTTAGTCTACCGGTGCATACACTTTGTTTCTAGTCTACCAGTGATTTTAAAGTAACGTGAGTGACCGGTGGCCCTTTACTAGTTTGAACGGTGTTTGTGAATTACACTAATGACAACTTAAATTGCTAACAAAACCTAAGATCATTCTTGTCGGCAACGATTGGAATCTTGTGTGGAAGACCGTAGCCTTCAAAATATTTATTCTCCTTATGTACGGGCAAGCGACCGTGGTTCTTGTAGAATCTACGGTTCCAAGCCTTTGGGTCGCCATTGAAAACAGACTCAGCGATAGGGAAAGCTTGAGGGAATGGCTGCACACTCTAAAGAATGAGATTAAGCCAGGAAAATTTCGGGAAGTTGGCTACGACGGGGCTGTAAAGTTGTGGACTCTCGACAGATTGGAGATACATGAATTCATCAATGCGTCCAAATTGAAACATTGCCCGGAGAGGATGGACCCGAGAGGAGGAACAGAACATCCGAGAGGATGGAAAGAGCACCCGAGAGGATGGAAAGGGACTCGAGAGGTCAGTCAGGCGACCCGAGAGTCGTCCATACGAGCGACCAGAGAAGCATCCAGACAGTAATGGAAAAAAAAATTAAAAAATTAAAATAAAAATAAAAAATCAGACGACACCGCACGACCGTACGACACAAAGCGGAAATCGTAGCAAGGATCCATAGGGTAGGAAGGTGCAGTTCGTACGACATTTAAACACTTGTGACGGACAAAAATCTAACCGTACGACATAGAGGGAAGTCTGTACGACCAAGGAAGAAGCCTGTACGGTTGGGGAAATAGCTAAAGGAGCCACAGGAAGAATAGTTCGTACGACAGGAATAAAAGACACTGAAAGCATGCAAATGACCGTACAGCATAAAGCCACTGGCACGCAGGGAAAATAATAAAGATCGCACGGCTCCTCGCTGTACAGTCCGTACGGTATGGCCAGAAGAAAAACATAGAACAGTGTACGGGTCGTACGACAGAAAAGTGAAGAAAAACAAAACATGACTGTATGGTATTTGGTCGTATGATATTTAAAGACCATACGACCAAGACAATTGCACGCAAAAGGAAGAACTGAATACCGTACGGCTTGCGCAGGAAAGTATGGCCTCACATGGGAGCTCAGGGAAGTCCGTACGGAGAAAAAAAAAACAGGAGCAAAATACAACATTGAAAACAGTACGGCCAAGGCCGTATGACTTTTATATTGATAGACAGGAAATCGTACGACATAAAAAGAAAACAAAGGAGTGAGTTTGCAGAGACCGTACGGCTAGGAAGGACAAGATTGAAGTTCGTACAGGCAAGGAATAAGTCTGGTAAATCCGTACGGCTGAGAGAAATCAAGGAGAAGTGTACAGAAGAATTCAGTTATTAACGGCAAGGAGTGTCAGCAGGGAGGGGAAGGTTCTTAAAAAAATGACGACAACAGATAAAGAACAGTTGAATAGCGTATGGCACCGAAGGGAAGGACATAAGCAGGTAGTGATTGGCCATTTGCACAGGCACGGTAAGCAGTTGTTAGAAAGACTATGGCATCAAAAGAAAATCACAAAAATGGTGTGCCCCATGGACTCTAGGACCCCGCGGGGGCGCTGCCCCTCGACCCCCATTTTCATTTTGAGGTACACTACAATTGTGAGTTGGGGCATCGGAATGACAGTTCAGTTATCAACCTTTGGGGAGTGTGACCAGTTGATGAGACCCAAAGCTGCTGCAAGCATGGAGTGTCTGCACGCCAGAAGTGGAGAGAGCACTGGAGCAAGCCTTTCGAGAGGGGTACTATGCTTTGAGGCACTCAGAGTAGGTGTTGGCTGGACGTGAGGCTGTCTTGGTGGATGCACAGAGAGTTCGGGAAGAGCTGACCACCCGGTTGGAGGCAGTAGAGCGACGCTTGGCTCAGCGTACCCAGGAGTTGGAAGCGGAGAAGGCAACACGGGTGGCTATCGTGGTCAGATTGGCTAGGGAAACAGTATTGTTTGAACAAGAGTTAGCGGAGGCTACAATTGAAAAGTATGTTTTGAAGACAAGTTTGGTGCAGGCACGGGAGGAATGTGATGTGACGGGAAAATACCTACTCAAAGTAGCATTGATGGGAGGGCGACTCTTCAGCTTTCTTAGGGACGCCCCTCCGCCCCTTCTTCTTAGTGATTTTCTTATTCTATGTAGTGTATCTCATCTCCCTTTTGTTGTGAGTTGTCGGAGACGACTTGTTTTTTTAGGGGGGATGATGTTGTCGGGATATTTCAATGTACGGGTTAATATGTTAATTAAGTGTTATGTTAGCCTCGGTCATTAGTGACCGAGAGGTAAACCATTGTGTCACGACGTTTCGGTCGTGGCCCTTCGGGTAGTTTATTTACCCTCTTGGAGGATGGACATGGGAGATATTATGGTACTATCCTTATGATGTAAATGTACTTGCCAGTCTGGAATAATTAATGAAAACATCTATGGTTCTCTGATATATTCTGTATTTGTTGCAATTCTTGTACTATGTCTATGCATTACTAAGTTTACCCCAGGAGGCAAACACATAGGAGATGATCAAATTGATATTGTGCCCCGGGTAAGATGATTTATGGTTAAGAAGTCGATCTCTGCCCTATTTGGTTCGGGTAATTTCTTTTCTACATAGGGCTACTTTCCCTTGGTCAGTAACCCTATATAGCATGGGGTAAACTGTATAAGGCATAGATTAAAATATCTTTGATATCTCTGCGATAAGACAACTTATCGCGAGAAGTTTTGGCTCCTGATAAACTGTGTAAAGTTATCGCGGAAGATAAGTTTCAATTTCTCGTCAATATTTTGATGCTTTATCGCCAATATATCGGAAATTTATCACGATATTTAAAGAACTTATCGTGTAGGACCAATTCATACATCAATCATACTAACATATACAATATTATAATTAGCGATTTTATGCCAATCATTCGATTATCCAACTGAGGAATATTATTTCTAGTCGTGGTCTATACCATTCGAAATAAACTTAGGGACTTTCGCTAACGGGAACATTGTAAGGAAGAAGACAATCATCATAAAGGAGTCTATTGGCAAAGACATATCTTAACCATGACTATGTCACTAATCAATGGCACAGCTATAGAAGCGATGAAATACAATTAGATAACCAACATCATTAATATTGGTGAATAATATATGCAGTGTGCTGATCGGTGGTCAACTAATATTTGCTATTTTTAGTTTGCTTTAGAGTTCAAACTATTAGTCTATGGCTACGAGCCATCAACATTCCACATGAGGATGCAATTTTGCATCATATTTGCATTTATATATATCTAGATCAGCCTATTTGGTTTGTTTACTCATTTATTGACTCATTAAATGCATCTCCTTATTGAGTTTTGCATAAAATATGCATTTCTAATTAAATTTAAGCAACTTTTTAAGTTCCCGATATTTTCTTGAGAAATTCCTGACTTATCTCCGATATTCACCGATATCTTCTTTTTTTTTTGCCCTTGGCGATAAGTTGCCAATAACGATATTTTGAACTATGGTATAGGGTGACTCCCCTTTGGTCAGTAATCTATAGCCTAGCTCCACCCATTCTGTCTAGCCATCATGATATACTTGCCTGTCTTACCAATTTGGAAAAATGATTCCAATCCCAATATGCTGCCCAAATCCAACAAGTTTCTGACCTTGCCCCTTACTATCGTCAGTTTAAAGTTTTTCAAGTTGAAGCATGGTGGACCACACAAGATCAAGCTCTCAAAGGTCTTAAGTCAGATCTACACACTGTTGTTCACAACACTATACAAATGGTTCATTTGTCTTCTCAGCAGTCTACTACGTTTACAACCATAATGCAAGCTATCGAACAGGCTTGGCAACTTGTTATTCAAGAAGCAGCTAGCATGAAAAGTCAGTCCCAAGGTTCTAGTAAATTGCCACAATCTTTCCCTGAAAGTGCAGTATCTTTCTAGAATGTTCTAGCCTAAGTTACCGGTTCGAGTTCGGTTTTAAGTTCGGGTACGAAGAACCGGTTCACAAGTTCGACAAAATTTTGAAAAGGGGTGTTTGGGTTCAGGTTCGAAGAAACATGTAAATTTTTTTAAATTACATATATATATATATATTTATGAAGCCTAGAAGCATGAGTTAAAATTAGAATGTCACATAGTATCATAAAAACAACAAAAAAACACCATAAACTTGTAATCATAGCATCATATCAACATCAAAATATTAAAATAATAATATTGAGTTCAATTATCATTGTTTTGACTTTCAACAATTGGAACTTTATACTAAGTTTCAATCATCTAATGGATTATCTATTCTTCTTCTTCTTCTTCTTCTTTATCATCAAAGGCATTAGTTGATTCAGAAACAGTGCCAATGCCAATGGGATCAGCTGCATCAATAACATTCTCACTTTCCAAGTCCTCAAATGCTTATTACTTTTTCACTGTACAAAGAGCTTGTTTGTTTGTAATTATTAACATCCTACTTGAAAAATCATAAATGTTAAAAAAGTAGCTGGCAACTCCCTTCACCTATTGAAGAAATTGTTTAATGTTTAAAATATGATTTATCACTATAGAGAGCTTCCAACTAATTGGACAGGGGTCATTATCAGCAATTGGATATACAAATTTCACTGGAAGAAATCGTGAGGGCTAGTTTAATCTGATGTAATAAATATCTGAACTTCAGCAGATTTTGTTTTGTAATGTTAAAGATCTTATTCAAATTCTGTAATAATTGTTTTCCACACTAAATTATAGAATGTTTCCTTAGTGGAAATGTACCTGGTTCGACTTGGGTTCAGCCCGGATGAACCAGCCTGCCTGGGTTCAAACCCTGGGCGAACCGGACCAGAACCAAGTACCAGTTCGAACCCAGGCTGGTCCAGGGGGTCTAGGGGCGAACCAGGGTAACTAAGGTTCTAGCCAAAGAAAAACCACCGACTATTTATAAGGGTAATCCTCCGATAAGGAAGGAATGGGATCCTTGTACAGGACCATATAAAATTAATATGGCCAAAGGACAATCTTCAAGTCCTAAAGGACCATTTGCCAATCTCCAGAAATCCAAGGCAGAAAAGCCCCCATGGTCAAACTTTGACAATTATTATCCCAATAAGAATTTTAGACATATTGAAGCTTTAAGAGCATGGGTTCAAAACTATGTGAACACAAGTACTGAAGTATCTGAAAGAGATGTCATCAATAAGGCTCTCGATGGAATAACGGGTTTAGCCTGGAAAACATGGGACAGATTGGATGCTAATTAGAGAAATGATCTGCTTAATGCTGGCCTAGATGCAGTATGTAATCAGTTAACTACAATGTTTGTTGGCAACACAAGAGCTTTGGAAAGGCAATATTATAATAGGTTTGTTACTAAAAAATCTTTTGATTTTACTCAGATGCTGAATACATCAAAGAACAATATTTGAATTTTTACTATAGGGGGCATGAACAAGACTTTGAGTCCATGACTTCATTTTTCTCAAAAGTTTTCCCCCTATTGGTGATTTCTATTTGACAAAAGTTCTTGAAAGTCTAGTCAGAGATGGAAGAGAAGTAGAACTCAAAGAAATCAGTTTTCCACAACTGTGCAACTATATCATAGAAGTTAATGAGGATATCTGTAGGCAGCAAAATGAGAATAAACTGATTAGAAAGTTGAAACCAGCTCTTTCTCCAGCAGTCTGTAAATATATTAACTCAGGATATGGATGTAATGATTATTACTGTCACAAAAAGCATAAAAACAGATATGTTGGCAAATGAAGAAAACTGAAGTGTTTTGAGTGCACCCAACAGACACCTAGAAAGCATTTTTCAGGGAGAAAACAGTATAGGAAGTTTGCTAAAGGGTTCTTCAGAAAGAAAACATTCATGAAAAATAAGGATTGGACATCCACATGTTACATCTATAAAGGGAATCATTATGCAAACAAATGTCTTGAAAGAAACAAGGAAAAGAGCAAAGCAAAAATTAGAAAAGTAAAAGAATTAGGCATAACTGAGGAAAGTGATTATGTCTATGATAATGCCTATCCTAGTGATGAGGATGATATGCATTTTTCAACGGAAAAACAGTATTGGAAGTTTAGTAAAGGGTTCTTGAGAAAGCAAAAAATCATGAAAAATAAGGATTGGACACCCACATGTTACATTTATAAAGGGAATCATTATGCAAACATATGTCTTGAAAAAAACAAGGAAAAGAGCAAAGCAAAAATTAGAATAGTACAGGAATTAGGCATACTTGAGGAAAGTGATTATGTCTATCTTAATGCCTATCCTAGTGATGAGGATGATATTCCCTTCTCTGATGAAGAATACCAAGATGATTCTGAATCATCTAATTCAGAATCATAAAAAGTATTTCCCATTTTCAGTCTGCAGACGAAAGGCTTACTAAAGTTTTATATCAGATTGGTGAGCTTGAAGAAGAAAAGAAAAGAATGCTTGGAAATTATGGGCTATGGGAAAAACAGAATAGGCTGCTGAAAAATCTTTATCCCTCAAAACAGTAGTACAAGAAGGAGAAAATAATCTATCAAGCAACCACAAGTAGTCCAACAAACACAATCCAATAAGCCAATAATCCGAAAGCCACAACTAGGATGTTTAGCCCGATGCACTTGGCGTCATCAAAGAATGGATTTCCTTGATAAAGTCATTGGGGGGGCTCAACCAGAATTGGAAGTTTAAGAACATGAAGATGAAATAAATGAAGCAGAAAAGAAAACAAAGGAGCTAGAGAGATTTATTCAAAACTTGACATCAACACCAGATGTCCATGAATCTTCCAAAAGACCAACAGTAAAAGAAACAGCTGAGTACCTCACAGCTATTTCTAGATATTCTCCAGGTCTAGAATCTACCATTGAGATAGAAGAAAAGGATATATAACAAGGGAAAAGTTTCATAGTAACTAGTTGCGTTGGTATCAGTTTTCAGATTCATTTCTCATCCATCAAGCCTTATATGTTGTACTTTCTACTCGATACTGGTGCTGATCTCAATATTGCCAGATACAATTGTTTCCCAGAAGACAAGTGCCAACCAATGCTTTGATCTTTGGCAAAGGTGCACGAATATCTAATTATGTTTGTTTTGCTCCTATTAAGTTTCCAAATGCAAAACAACAAACTTTTAAGTTTGTGCATTATGAAATAGATGGTTATGATGGTATCATTGGAAGCTTAACCATGTAGTCTTCGGGGCCGATCACTATCCAATCATATTGTTTTAATATTAAAGGAGAAGACATGGCACCAAGACTTACTTCTGAAAAGGCAGCCACATCAAAAAACTACCAGGCAAGGAAGGTTCATGAAAAACTAGATAACCGTATTTTGGTTTTCTAAGCAATTTGACCATCTTCAATCTGAATTTAGCAAACTTCAGGAGGAATTTCAGAAGCTGGTTTTTAGTAAAGATCTTACTAAGCTTCAATGAAAGTTAATTTGATACCTGCCGCTAAAGAAGGATGGAATAGAAATGACATTTTACCAAAAGCTAATTATTTTCCAATGAGCAGAAAAGAGGTGGAAAAATGTCAAAATGAAACCAACCAGTTAGTAGAAAAGGGTCTTATTTGTCTCTCTGTCTTCTTTTCGTTTTCATGCCATGTATGTTCCGAAGAAAGATAATGGGAATGAACTTCCAGAAAAAACACCTAAATGTGAATTACAAACCCTTGAATGTTTGCCTACATGATAATCAACATCTGTTGCTAACAAAAGGTCATATTTGGCAACAAATTCAAGGACCCAATATTTATTCAAAATTTGATTTAACCAAAGCATTTTGGCAAATACAGATCAAGGAAGAAGATCGATATAAGACAACTTTTACAGTACCCCGAGGTTTGTACCAATTGAATGTTTCACCTTTTGTTATTAAAACTGCACTGTCTCTCTTCCAGCATACCATGTGATGGGTGAGGTTGTTGATGTCACAACTCACATCATTTAGTTTTTCTTATTGATCTAACTGGGTGTGTCCTAGGGCTGTCTGTGATAAGGATTGTCACTAGTTTGGGGGGAGTTTTGCACTGTAATCAATGACTTGGTTTTGGATCATGCCCCATCAGGAGCTCTCAGAAGTTCTACTTCTCTACTAGTTATTAAAGACTAAATGCTAATTGAACTGGTTCTAACTTTATCCGATCACTAGTTCTATTTCCTATCTTAACTCTTGATCATGAATGAACTGATTTCAGCATAAACCGAACATGACTTAAAGGAAATTACTCGTGTAATTTCTAACATCCGAAATGAAACAACTATTCTATGTAACAAAAATAAACTAATCTTACTGGAAATTCAAACTATTCTATGACTGTTGGAAGGAAATTTATTTTATGCTTAGGAAATTGAAATGCTACTTTAAATTACACTATCAAAACTAAACCTAAATTCCACAATTCATTTCGATAAAGTTTCTGCCCAATCTTACTTCTATCATCATTCTTAACCATCATGAATTACTGAACTTTCTAAGGCAACAAATACTTGAAACATAAATGATTTTGTCTAATTACATCCCACAAGATTAATTTATGATAACATCTACAAATTGCAATTAACCAAATTAAGCTTAAACCGATTTGAAAACTAGAAATTTTATCAATACTAACATGAAATGACTGATCTAATTTAACAACTAAGAAACTAATGACACAAACAAAGATCACTTCCCTTTGGTCGAGCGGGCCACGCTCTTCCTCTGGTGGAATCTTCACACGAAATCTAAAATCGATTGATAATTATCATTCAACTTGCCCCCATGAGGACAAAAAATAGGGTTTGATTACAAACTGAAAAATGCTAAAATGATTACTGATAAAAACTTACTACTGACTGACTACTGGATGGTATCTAGACACTCATCCTTTATTTGAATTCAAACTACTGCGTTACTCACCTAGGAGGTAACAAATACAAACTAAACTTCTAGAACTGAACGTTCTGGAGACAACAAATCACTTAACCTGGAGTGAAGCGAGGGATTTCAATCATGCACCATTAGAGTGAATTGAGGGAATAAATGATCCCAACGACTGAAGCAATCAGGAGCTCCACGTGGATATGATGTCAACAGTTATTTCCACCTTGCAAAACATCTTTAAATCTGCAACAGAGTTCACGAACACAAGGCAAGAATATAGGAATAGTAACATGGAGAAACGATCATTTATCATGCATCTGAACTCAAAAAGCATACATTTATTAGATCACATAGATTCAAATATAGCTCCTAATTAATTAGTCAAAATAGCTAAATAAGCAAGCATATAAGTATATAGTCTACCAACAAGTGTATTAATTAACAAAATATAAGAATTCTTTGTGCAATATTAAAGCATTAGAAATGTACTGGATGATGCCTATCATTTCTCCCCTTCCTATTTCCAACCATGTCCTCATGGTTGATCTGCTACATTCTTATTTATTGTTTCGATCCTAATGACTAGATCTAATCTCCGCATTCTGTATTCATGATATTCTCTTGGGGGTGAATAACCCTGTAGCTCTACCACTCTCCTCCACCTGTCCAGATCTTCTCCTATGAACTGAGAGAGTGCATCTAATTTGGGTGAAGGCATTATAATTAAGGATGTTTGAACCTCATCCCTACCCACCACCTTTGCTGTTCTTCAATGACTAAAATGACATGTCTAACTCTTGTCATACTCCAGGCGATATTATTAGGAGAGATGGGTTATCTCCTTCTGAAAGGTATTGGGATGGTATTAAATCTTTCCCTACATGCCATCAATGCTCGATAGGGTAGATGACCTTGTGCATCTCTAAAGGCCTCTATACTTTCATTGAGGTTCTGTTTATAAACTGGGCCAACTTTGGCCAACTGGGCAATAGACCTAAATTTACCCCTAAATGCTAGGATGCCGGTTCGGGTACGAAGGACCAATTCGCTGGTACAACAAAATTTTGAAAAGGGGTTTGGGTTCGTTAGTACAAAAACATGTAAATATATATATATATATATATATATATATATATATATATATATATATATATATATATATATATATATATGTATATATACATATACATATATATATATATATATACACATATTTATGAAGCCTAGAAGCATGAGTTAAGATTAGAATGTCACATAGTATCATAAAAATATTTAAACACCATAAACTTGTAATCATATCATCATGAATCATGATGATACCATCATATTGACATATAGTCAAGTTCAAAATCAAAGATTCAAAACATTAAAATGTCAAGTGATAAATCATAACATCAAGTTCAAGTTCAACTAATGGACTAAAAATTTATTAATATTCTTCTTCTTCTTCATCTTCTTCTACATTGGCATCAATTGATTCACAAACAAAGCTAAGGCCAATGGGATCTGCTGCACCAATAACATTATTGGTGTCAAAATATTCAAATTCATCAAGTGCAAGCTAAGAAGTGGAAGCCAACATAAGCCTTTAGAATCTACATTTTAGGGTTGTGGAGGTTATATGGAGCCTAATCATACTAGAAGGTTAATTTTTCCCCACTTTTATCGACGTAGTTTCCCCCCAGATTTTTCAACGGGGGTTTGGGGGTAGCGCCCCCAAGATGGGGTCATGGGGCAACGCCCCTTGTGCACCAAAAAAAACTTTTATTATTGTTCAAAGGCACCAGGAGTAATTTTTCTATTCGCCAACATATTCTAACCATAACAACTTTGACCATCCGTGAGCCCAAGTTTGACACTAGTTCGAAGTTGGTTCGCCATTTTCTGGCGTGGTCCGCCTAGGTTCGACCAACATGTGGTTTGGTTCGAACCAGGCTTGTGTGGCACAGAACCTGTTCGAATCCACAGACGGACAGGACTCGGACCACAGACCAGTTCGAACTTGGCCTGGTTCGGTGTCCAATCTGGACGAACTGGGCTTCTTAGTCTGAATGCCATTGATCTAGGGAATTCCTTCCTTATTGGAAGTCCAAACCTTCTTTGGGATTCTCTGTATTTGTCCATTCTCTCTTCCCAATTAACTTGATTTTGCATTAGAGATAAAAAGCCCCTAATTTGCAACTGTTAATCCTAATCGGTTACTGAGAGAGGGGGGGTGGTGAATCAGTAAATTCAATTTCTTATCTCTTTTTCTATTTCTTATCCTGTTAATACTAAAAAAATAATGAGTGCTTAAATAACATGAACAAAAAACAGAAATACAAGCTAACACAGGATATATACGTGGAAACCCTTAGTTAGAAGGAGAAAACTACGGTGGGACAAAACTCACGAACTTCACTACTGCGGTAATAAAGATGCCCTATTAAAGGCTTACAAAACACTGGTTAGAATGCTACCATGTGAAGGGATTTGATAGAGATCGGTTTAGATCTTGACCTTGCAAGGAGTCGCCTCGCTAGAGGACTTAAAAACATTAATAAAGATGTCACCCGATGAAGGAATCTATACAATAGAACCTGTTAGGGTTCACCTTGATAAAGGGATTTATATGTGCTTCACACAATAAAAGAAATGATCTTCTCTGACACTTAATTTGTTGATCAGATCATACCTGTTCTCTTCTTGCTCTGCTTGGCTATCCAATCTCTCTCTCTTTCACTCTCAGTGACTTGTTGATGTGAGTTTTGTTCCACTACAACATGCAGAATCAAACACTCAATGTTTCGGAGTGAAACACTAAATATTCAACTCTCTCTAGATATAAGGTCACTTCTTATGCTAAGCCTACAAAGTAAGGTCACAAGGTGACTTCAAGGTTCTTTTACTGTGGATACTCGCTCAGTTGAAATGATGTGATTGCTGGTTATCACTGAAGGGGACTTACGCCATTTCATTCAAGAATTGTCAACTACTTGCACTTCTAATGATTTAGCCTTATAATGTGCAATGAAAATATACTTTGATTTTCCAACATTCAACTTCTCAACTTGAACTTAAACTTAACTTCTACGGCTACTTCTAACTATGAATGCAAGGAATCGTGGATAGACTTGGACTCTACTAGGTGTGATCTCGCCAGTGACTCCACCCACCTAGTGCAAGCTTCTACGGTAGACTTAAATGATTTTCAAATTCATACATCCTCCCTGGTCCCATCAAATGGATGCAAACTAAAGGTTCAATACCAATTGAAGTTAGTGCTCTTGATCATCGGCTTACCACACAAGGCACTCCTACCATCAACAAGAGGCTAGTGGCCCGGATTTGTCGAGTCAATCAAGTAAACATCCACAATTACTTTCATCCAACTAACTACTTCTAAACAACATGAAACAAAATCCTAATCTAAGTGAGGAACAATAGTCTTCAAACTCTTTGCTGCGATACTCACCACCATTATCAAATCTGAGACATTTTAGTCTTTTACTAGTCTCATTCTCAACCAAGCTTTTTGTAAAGAACCTTAGTTGGCTCTTCTGAATCCACTTAATCTTGAATTTAAAATATTTGTAAACACTTGCTCAAACTTACTTTTAATTGCAAATTAGATTCAACTTCCACCAAAAATTCAAATATCCAATACTGAATAATTTAATAATTCTAAAAGATCTCTGATTTATTTTATTCCATAAAAGATATCATATATTAAAACACTTAATTTTCTCAAAAGACAAACACCTGGACAATCACGTGTGCTTGCAGCTGGCAACACGTCCCTCACAAAAGAACACATAGCCCAACAAGTTGATTCGCCACAATCTGGAAACACACGCAGCAGCCAAGAGAATCACGTGCCAGGCAGGAGTTTGCAACAGGTCAGAACTGTGTTGAAACAACCCCTTGTACATTGTCACGTGAGCTGTAGTTTGAGACTTGAAACTTTCCCAACCTCACGCCACCCTTCCGAGACAATCAAACGGCATTCATTTGATGAATGTGGTTACCTTGCAACACCTGCAATTCCCTTCCAATAAGAAACGCAGCCAGGGAATAACAATATTAATTGTTTTAACTTTTGTAAATTCAGTCACCACTTTGCACATGAAATGCCAATCAAGAAATCGCAGCAGATTCCTTAATCAAAATCTTCACCTCAGCAAGAATAACTAAATGAAAGCCTCGGAATGCAATCATCTGTTTGCAGATAAACACTTCTCAGAATTTCAGTATACCTCAGCACTGGATTACGGTCTCGGATATAGCTGCAAAATTCACCATTAATTTGTAATGGTTCAAATTGCCAGAAGAGGAATCAGTCCTCAAAACCCTAGCCGGGTAGTCTCTCTCACGAACTTCAATCAATTCATAATTCAACAATGGATGGTTTTCCTTTCACAAAGCATTGCTTTTATAATTCAAAAGTGTCTTCTCTCACACACTTTTCACTTAAAACACTTTTTATACTTAGGCACATAATGAATAATATAATTTATTAATTCATTTGGCTCCAAAAAGGGCCTATTCACCAATATCATGAAATTATGACACGCAAGGTCCCTGTTTCTTGTGCCCAAGATTTAAAACTTTTCATCCTGGTTCCAACGAGCTATAACACTAACGTATCCAGCATATAATACCAACAAAAATGGCCCTTAGCAAATTTAATTAAATAATACTAATAAATCACCCGTCTTGCGAAAACAACTGAAGAAGTGTCCGAATCGAAATCTGTCTGCACAGGATTGATCTAGATGATGAATGAACTTGACGGGGTGACTTACTAAAAATAGACGCTCTCTCCAAGATTCTTGGAGCCCAAACCGGAAGCCAGAAATGAAAACCGAGAGCATCATTCAACTCCTCTAACTCATTTGAGCTCATCAGAACTATCCATTGACTTACTATAAATAGTAAGTTCACACCAAAGACCCTCTAAACACCTCGCCAGACCACAAGGATCACAATAATGACCTGGCACCATCAGATCAATGACCTGCAAAAAATGGGGACATTACACTTTTCCATTTTTTAAAAGTTTCAAATACATCAGATTTTTGCCTAAGGAAAAAAATCCGTACTTTCCTAGTTGCATCATCAATGAATGTAACATAATACAGAGAGACACCAAGGGAAGTTACCAGAGCTAGTCCCCGTACATCTGTATGCTACTATGCACAAGCTCTAATTTCTCATCTTTTTTTTTTTTTCTTTCGCACTCTGTAGAAAACTAACTCTCTTTTGTTTTCCATACACAACTATCACAGAAATCCATATTGACACATTTTAGACCTGGTAAAGCTTTCTTTGAATGAAGTAATTTCATACCTTTGTTAGTTGTGCTCAAGTCTGTTGTACCATAGTGCTGTTTCAGAATCCACAATGACCATTTTATGTTCTACCTGCTCAACTGCAGCAACTATTCCCAAACATTGACTTTTCTCTGTAACAATTAAAGTAGAAGGAACAGTATGACCTGTAGAAAGATATAACGTGCCTACTTTCACACCTTTTGCTACTACTAAGGAGCCTTATGAAACCTTCCAAATTTTATCATTGAAAGCTTAGTTACCGGGTTTGCCCCTAGACCCCTTCGGACCAGCCTAAGTTTGAACTGGTACTTGGTTCTGGTCCGGTTCGCCTGTGGGTTCGAACCCAGGTAGGTTGGTTTGTCTGGGCTGAACCCTGGTCGAACCAGGGCAGAACCACTGAGAAACATTCTAAAAAAAAGTGCGGAAAACAATTATTACAGAATTTGAATAAGATCTTTAACATTACAAAAAAAAATCTGCTGAAGTTTAGATAATTATTACATCAAATTAAACTAGCCCTCGCAATTTCTTCCAGTGAAATTTGTATATCCAATTGCTGATAATGACCCATGTCCGATTAATTGGAAGCTCTCTATAGTGATAAATCATATTTTAAACATTAAACAATATCTTGAATAGGTGAAGGGAGTTGCCAGCTACTTTTTTAACATTTATGATTTTTCAAGTAGGATGTTAATTAATAATTACAAACAAACAAGCTCTTTGTACAGTGAAAATGTAATAAGCATTTGAGGACTTGGAAAGAGAGAATGTTATTGATGTAGCTGATCCCATTGGCATTGGCACTGTTTCTGAATCAACTAATGCCTTTGATGACGAAGAAGAAGAAGAAGAATAGATATTCTATTAGAATCTAGATGATTGAAACTTAGTATAAAGTTCCAATTGTTGAAAGTCAAAACAATGATAATTGAACTCAATATTATTATTTTAATATTTTGATGTTGATATGATGCTATGATTACAAGTTTATGGTGTTTTTTTGTTGTTTTTATGATACTATGTGACATTCTAATTTTAACTCATGCTTCTAGGCTTCATAAATATGTATATATATATATATTTAAAAATTTTACATGTTTTTTCGAACCTGAACCCAAACCCCTTTTCAAAATTTTGTCAAACTTGCGAACCGGTTCTTCGTACCCGAACTTGGAACCGAACTCGAACCGGTAACTTAGATTGAAAGTAACTGTGCAACCTTCATCACCTAGTTGCCCAGCTGAAATTAAATTCCTACTTAGCCTTAGAACATGCCTTACCTCTTGTAGTCACCATCCTTCTACAGGCAATGGCAGCTATTTGGAGGCTGCGTTTTATTTACAGGGGCAGCATTGGACAGAGATGAGGTACATTTTGAGTATAAAGGGTATCAATTTAATGTTTCCCAGCCTAGGCATCAATTTGAGATCATGTTTAAAGAACAGCGTCAAAATCTGAGGTGTTTATTGATACATGCCCTCAGCATATAGGTTCCAATAATTTCAGATTTTATTGGTTTGGGAATTCATGTTTTTTATCAGCACTGTAATTGATCATTAAATAGAAATGATAAAGCACATGGCAAGTGTTTGATGAATTGATTGTATCTATGTTGGATGCCAAAAGTTTGATGTAATGTCATAACTGAACTGCTTTTAATCAGCACATTAGATTGCAGGCCAAGTGTTTGTGAAAATGTCCATTGGCTGTAGGTGCACATTTTACATGTAGAAATCATATGTTTGCATTCAAAAGGTCAAAAATGATTGCATTTGTATCTTAGTTCTTTGCTTAGATATCTTAGTAATCTTTTGCAAGCATTTAAACTTCATTTGAAACCATTCCAAGCAAGCAAGAACAACCTAAAAATAAAAGACAGCGAGATAGAGGTTTCATACAAAGTGTTTGACACAATGTCAAACATCCAAAATTGAAACAAATCCAGTGTTTGTTGGAATTATAACCTATTGGAGTTCTTACAACCAAAGTGAACTAGCCTAGAAAAACCCAAAAAGATTGGTGATGTACAAGCACTTAAATATAAATAGCTGCTTTTATCTGAAAACCAAAGTGAACATGCCCCAAAAAACCTATGTAGATTGATTCCATAAATGGCAATGTTCTTCGAAGACCAAAGAGAGCAAACCTAGAAAACCCAAAAAGTTTGGTGTCATGCAAACACTTGTACAAATAGCAACTGCTGTGAAAATTCATTGAAATTGAGAACTGAGCTCACCAAGAACATTGGAACCCTCCCAGTGCATCAGGAAACCTACGGAAAATCCTCACTGAACAGGATGGCATAGAAATGGGCACATTACAGAGGCTCGTCAAGCTTTGCCTTTATCAAATTTCTCTTTTGGATGCTTGCAAAGAATGCATCAACACCATTATAAAGATTAACTATAGGCATTCTTGAAACCATGTTATGTTGACTGATGTGCTTCAATTAGTGATATTTCAATTGGCCAAACCATTGATGCAACAAGTTTTTCACTTCATCTGAATAAGCAAAGCTGTCAAAGGAGAATCAGGAACCAAGTGAGAAAAGTGATAGAGCCTAGAATGATTACTTTCTTTCCCAATGGCAACTGTAGATTCATCGTGTAGTTCACTAATAACCATTGTATCTGGAGTACATTCGATTCTCTTTCTTGTACCTGTAAATACCCCTTCACTAATGTTAATAGATCCTCTCCCAAGAACCTCCTTGGGGGAGATATTACCCATAAGAATATCTGGCATTGAACATGGCTCCAAGGATGAGGAACTTTTCTTGTGAATTAGCCATGTGGTGAGCAGCACCTGAGTGAATGACCCATTTATCTGGCTGTGAAACAACTGCAGTAAGGACGTTCCCCTTTTCTTTCTCCTTACTACAATCAATGGCCTTTGAAGATTCTCCTTCTGAATCTTTCTTTGTTGAATCTCATAGTTTGATGTTCTTCTTCTCAAGAAGATAAGTGAGACAAACTACTTGCTCTTTTAGATACTTGTGCTTGTCATGACCATATTTTTTACAAAAGCATGCTTAATCTTTTCCAGTTTTCCTTTTTAGACTTGTGCTTTGAGGAAGAGGATTCAGATTGAGAATTTAGGACCTGTTTCTGATCCCATTTTTTCTCTTCTTGATTCTTTTGGTTCTTATATTGTTTGTTGTTGCCTTTTTGATCTTCAATGCCCTGATTTTGAGCCAAGGCATGGGACTCAGGTTTGATAGTGCCCATTTGAACTGATATAGAGATAAGCATTGTAACCTGGCACTGGCATCTTCTGGTAACTATGTGTAAGATGCTTATAACCTTTAATATAAATTCATGTATCCATTAACGTAATTTGGAAGGGTATCCCTGCCTCCCTACATGTACATGCATGTCCAAGTCACTAGGTGATTAGGAATCTATGTTATTGACGATGTCCCAGAAATTAGTTGAGGGATGTTGCACGAGTGTTGGACAATAGCCTTTACGATGAAATTATCTATGTCTACTAATGATGTAGATACATCATGCATGTTATTTTGAGCTCCATTTTATCATTTTTTGTGTGAAGTGTATTGTTAAATAACATTTTAGTTAAGAAATGCAATAACATTATCAGACAACTAGACACATAAATGGTGATACCAAGAAATTAAGAGTCGTACAGATGTTTTGTTTTTCATTTATTACTTTTGACGGGCTCAGTGCATTTGAACAATCTGATCTCTTTGCTTAGAGTTCGCACTTTCTATTTTTTCATGTTTTCTCTCTTTCTGTGCAGATTTGCAAACTGTGAACTTCGATCGGTTGTTATAACAGATAGAAGGTCACTATAAGTTTATGTTTCTTTTCACTAATGGTTCCTTTTCTTCATTAGATAACATGCTGCACAATTTCTGTGCATGTGGATTTAAATTCTATCGTTGCCTTTCCCACAATGTTGACATTTCCATTTCTTATTTGTTTACAGTCCAATTGGGAACAATTTGCCTACAAAAGACTTTCCGGGAGGCATTCCTCCTGGCCCTGATGTTCCAAGCGATTAGGAAGATGCAAAGAAAGAGATATACGGAAGTTTGACAGAAGATGCCATCTATATTGAATTCATTTTTTTTTTAATAAATTCAAACAAACTAAGCAATATCGGAGGCATGACTTTAGCTATGCTGAATTCCAATGCCAATACAGCTCATTATGTTTTGCATATTTTCGTTATTCTGTCAAATGCATTCTTGTTAATCAAGCTGAGTGTAAAGGTAATTTTGCAGGTCACAGCAAAGTCACCACACGAATTTGGAATATGAGGCCCCTTATGGGAACAAGGTCTAAATATTATTTCAAATGCACTTCCTTTTAATATTTTTACATTTTTTCTTTAACGTATTAATTGCAACACTCGTGAGAATCTTGGGAAAACAGTAATAAATAGCCAAAAGTGTGATGAGATTTGAGCCACTGTGCCAGTTAACATTGGCTTTTCCAGGCCTCCTACATGGATGGAATGTAGAAGAAATGTGAATTGAGTTTTGTCTGTAAAAGAAATACTAATCAGAAATATCTTAGTTTACTTGTTTTTATGCTGATGAATGATAATTTTTGAGATGCCCTGATTTATTGCAATACCAACATTGTCCTTTACCCTTGTTTCCATTTTTTTGAGGATCGACCTCGAGCCACCATTGCTTCTGGTGTGAAGGTCTTTGTATTAGACATCCTCTTCACCTCTTCTGCACCTCTTCAGACAAAAATCTACCACAACAGAATCAAATTCAAGGGTGTCAGTTGTGCTAAAGCTAATAGAAATGACTAAGTGATTTCAAGATTTTAGCAATAAGCACAATAGAGTAAGTGTGTTGTCTTATTTAATTTTTGCATTCATATTAGCTAATTGACAAATAAGAGTATTGAAAACATCTAAATTTTCAGCATTTTTTGTACTTTTCCTCATTTGCAAACTATACAATAGTCTCTTCAATAGGTTAGGTTTGTCAAGGATTTCATCATGCTAAGGCTCTCCATAAGCTTGTTTCCTCTCCAACAATATGAAAACATATCTGCCAAACACAACTGAATTGTGCTAAAAGCTTTCACATTCATTTCTTCCTACTCCTCATGAGACATATCTGCAAGTCTTTTAGCTTTCCTACCAACACCTTGTGCAATCTTTGTTGCACTAACAAATCACGCATCTTGAGCTTCCACGACTTAATGTTATTCTTTTCGTTAATTTTTTCTACCTTGAACCTTGCGTTCGAGACCTTCACCATCTAATTTTGCAAAATCAACACAACATCCTAACACACTCACTACAAAAATAATTGCATTGATACCACTTCTTGTGTAAGTGGAAGCATAAACTCAGAAAAACTAAATATTGCAACACAAATTAGTTGTAAATAAATAACAAAGAGAATGAAAGGGAATAACAAAATAACACACAAGATGTAGATTTACTTAGTAAAACCTTGAAAAACACCAAGAAAACATCCATGGGGCTAGGCATGGGTATTCTTATTACTCAAAGAAAACAATTACAAACTCCATAGCCCTTGCTATCATTGTTAGAATTCTAAATTTGCAAGTTACAACATAAATTTACCTTAAAGACAACAACTACATATATAGAATAGCTCTAAATTACGGCCACCACTGCACTCTTGTTTTAAGTTTGGCTTAGGATCCAATATTGGCACAAGTTCTTTGGATCCAATAACACACAAGATGTAGATTTACTTAGTAAAACCTTGAAAAACACCAAGAAAACATCCATGGGGCTATGCATGGGTATTCTTATTGCTCAAAGAAAACAATTACAAACTCCATAGCCCTTGCTATCATTGTTAGAATTCTAAATGTGCAAGTTACAACATAAATTTACCTTAAAGACAACAAATATATATATATATATATATATATATATATATATATATATATATATATATATATATATATATATATATATATATATATATATAAAGTACAACCACTACCAGACACAAATAACCACCACTAGACATATAAATAAAGATAAAGATTAAATTAGAAATTTATATTATTTTCTTATTGTTCTCACTATCCAACAATAACGAGTGCACTCTTCTTTTAAGTTTGGCTTATGATCCAATATTGGCACAAGTTCTTTGGATCATGTTTAACATACAATCATATAAAGTGATTTTATTCTCAAGAAAACATATATAAATAAGGAAATACATTTTTATACACAATTTACAAGGCAATGCAATTATTGAAATGTAGGGCCTCAAAATTTTAATCTTAATCATATACATGCAACCTAACTACACATGGAACCTAACTACATGAGTCTAAGTGAATGTGTGTATCAATCACATTATGATAGATTATCTCCACTAGCCTGAACCTTTTCCTTGACTATATTTTTTTTGACTTGAGAATTGTTACTAATTTCTATAAGGCTAGCATAATTAGTCATCGCCATCATAATCATTCTTAATTATTTGAAGAAAAACAATTATCATAATCAAACCATCTTGCCTATTGACTTATTATTAAACAATTAATGCACAATAATTCAATAATTAAGCTAGGGTAACTAAATGTGATGTGCCATCACTATTGGTGATATAGTGGGCATGCCCATTGACCTAGTACTTAGTCTCAAAGAGACTTATTTTCCTTTGAAGTGTTAATGGGATGACACTAGTGCTAAGACATTATGCCCCCAAAGATCTAATGTGGCCTGCTTTAGCAAATATTGTTGTGTGGCATTTAATATCACTATGAGAATGTTGGGAATTAATGTTCGTGAAGAATATTATGCATAAAATAATAAGTTGATAGGTTTGTTGAGTCCGTTAAATATGTTATTTTAATAGTGGTAAGAATGAGTTTAGAATGAGTTGTTAGACTATTTAGAAATATTGTTTCCTACAAAGTAGGCTATGAGAAATCATATAAATATGTATTGTAGAGCTATTGTTTTATTTGGCCGCCTTATTTAGTAGATGCATCACATTGCCAATGCTTGTTTATTTGCTGTGGGCAGAGATCTGTATTTTTCTGCTTAAATATTGGATCGAGGGGCTGTTTATTACAGAACGTTTCAAGTTGCTTTGATTTGTTCAGCGGTATCTATTGCCTGGTGTTGCCTCCATATTCTCTTCGATGTTTGGTGTTTTAAGCTCGACCTGCCATTGCTTTGGTCGACTTAGGGCATCAGTTAGAGCGTTATCATTTTGGAAAGATATTTTTTGGTTGGCAATTTTAATATCATCTCTGCTTTGCGAGAGGGTTTCTAAACCCATATTTCTGTCTTATCATTTTGTATGCTGGACTTATCTTGTCCATTTGAATCGTGGCCTCTTTTCAAGAAATTCGAGCTTGTGCCCTTAAAGGAAATTCTCTTATAATATCGTCGTGACAAATTTGTAATGGTGCCTCCATGTTTTCAAGTTTGAGAAGAGCATTCAAATGAAATACAACCTGATGAGGGTGCATTGCCTCGAGATCACCATGTTCTTCAGCTACCCTGCTAGCAAATGTTGTTAACTGGTTAAGTGAGATCGTGTTGTCATTGTTCATCGTAAGGTTTGTGCAGTTGAGCTGTTTAGAGACCTTGGTAATTGATAGTTGCATAAATTTGTAGCGCTTCCCAGAGACTTTGGCCAGCTCAGTTCCTTGAAGGAGATGAGTGTGAGACGCTGCCATAAACTGGACGAGCTGCATCATGGATTTCAAGCACTGCCCACCTTAAAATCCTTTAGATTAACAGATTGTAGCAGTTTACTGAATGTTCTGGCAGGGTTTGGAGAGCTCATATGTTTGGAATTCATAACATTAAAGGGCTTGTTAATCTCGAGTCTTCCCAATGGATTTGGGAAGGTCAAAGCATTAGTAATGCTAGCCATAGATCATTGCCACAATCTTGAAACATTGTCGGATGATTTTGAGTATTTGGAGTCCTTGGCTTTGTTAAGGTTGTGGTCATATACCAATTTGGACGACCGAGCAATTGAGAGAATAGTGAAATGAAAACTTGTTATTCGGTAACAATTCGAAAAAGCCAAATCAATCCAAAGATGGGGAGAAACGCGTGACCAAGAGGAATATCCCAAGTTGATAAAAGGAGGAACATATCTTATGAAGGAACCATAGTAGGTTTGTTGGGTCCGAGGTGTATACAGCTGGACAACACTACACAACAACTGATATAGCGCTCAACTTCCATTTTGTTCGAAGTTCAATTTCAAAGGTTGGTACTATCACCACTGCAAATGCATGGAAGTTTTGGTAATAGCATTATAATATTCTAGTCGAGTTGTTAAAAGTAGCAATTTTGAAAAGTCTAAAAGTAAAGTTTTATTATCTTTGGGCCTATTTTTTAAGATATTATCGTTGCGCCTAAGTATAAATAAATAAAATAAAATTATAATTTCCTTAATTGCAAATTGGATGTATTATCACTTGTATGTGACATTCATCTTGGGGGGGCAATCGAAAATTGGTCTTCAAAGCTAAATTTGCTAAGTGAGTAGCAAACCAACTAGAGGATGAAGGCATTTGAGGTTGGAGGACATTCAATGACCTCTCATCAATCACTAGTGAGCATTGGTGACAAAATTATTTGTGACAAAAAGACTAAAGCCAAGATCGATTTTCAGGTGGCAACGACAAACATCTTATATCATTTGTGATCAAAGTGGCAATGATCTATAATGGTGGTTGCATAAGCAACAAGGACTTCATTCTCAAGCTTTGTAATTGTGGTTGGATGTGTATGTCCCCAATCATAATTCTTGGTTGTTTGTGAATGGATGTGTTTGTCCCCATTCATAAAATGCCACAAGTGATTGGAAATGTTGTTCACAATCACAAGAGTTGGTGATTATGATTGGATGTGTGTCCCCCCATCATAATTGTTATGAGCAGATGTGTGTGTCACTGTTCATGACTGATGTTGGATAGATGTGTTTGTCCCTATCCAAACCTGATATAAGATCTTGGATAGACGTGTTAGTCCTTAACTTTGGATCCATGGGTAGATGTGCTTGTCCCTATCCTTTGATGAAATTACCCTAAGTGTAGTGAGACTAGTTTTACTATTGCTTGACATGAGTAGATATGTATGCCCCTACTCTTACCTTTATTGTTTGGTGAGCTACTATATGTGGTCATTAAGTATTATGATGTACTTTCTCCTCATGTTCACACTAAGCGAGGGTGTTGGGAATTAGTGTTCACAAAGGTGAGAAATATTAGAATGCATAAAATAATAAGTTGATAAGTTTGTTGAGTCTGTTAAATACGCTATTTTAATAGTGGTACAAATGAGTTTATATTGAGTTGTTAAAACAACTTAGTCTATTTAGGAATATTGTTTCCTAAAAAGCAAGATTTGAGAAATCCTATAAATATGTATTGTGTTTGAATGAAAAAGATGAAGCATGTATTATTTGTTTTTTTAATCTTGCTTTAGTTGTCTCTACGCACTATATTGGTGATATAGTGGCTATGTCCATTGACCTAGTACTTGGTCTCAAAGAGACTTGTTTTCCTTTGAAGTGTTAATGGGCATGACACTAGTGCTAAGACATTATGTCCCCAAACTAGTCCTCTTGGCTTGGGAAAGATCTAATGTGGCTCACTTTAGCAAAAATTGTTGTGTGGCATTTAATATCATTGTGGGAATTGGAGCTTACAAATGCTAAATCTACTAGGAGAGTGAATGCAAAATTTTTGTATAAACCCCTTAACTATTACAAATTAGATAAACATGTATAAATTCATATTTAATCGAATTAAAAAATAACACTTGATTTATGTGGGTAATCCCTTTGAGGAAATAGCCCTCCAAAATCTAGAGACTAATTGTATTTTTAGCAACAAGAGTTATAATACGATGCACTTAGTCAATGTTCTTCAAGAGTAATTATAACAACATAGAACTTACGAGAATTTTTGGCACATAACTTCTTCGAAAATATTCAAATTCATCATACAAAACACATTAAGATGTCACATATTTATTGAGCTCAACACGTGTGGAAAATGCCTATGGTTTCCAAAACCAACTCATATGCTCACAAAGTAAGTGTTGCAGAAAACAAGTTGTCATTTCTATGACATGTTGCACATAGAAATTTTTTAAAGCAACCACAGTGGTAGTTGTTAATGTGCATCAAATTAGCATTTGTGAATGTTGGAAGAATGGCATGGGATGTGTAGTTTCACATGGAGTGTTTATTGATGGATGAGATTTGGAAGGCTTTCATGGATGTATTGTAACGTTGCATTGTTGAATAATACATGGATGATGGATGCTTTCGGAGGCTAGGTTTTTCCCTCTTGAGGGTCTTTCCAGGGTATATCTTGTATCACATTTTGTAGGTATGTTTTATATTCTCTTGCATGTATATCTTGAGTACTTATTTGATTGATTTATTGTGTGGGTTATGTGGAAATTGTCATTGTATGGATGCAAGTGTATTTTCAAGTGTTATCAGAGCTATGGTTTTAGTGTTATAACCCTAAGAGTTGATTTTACGGAATGCGTGAAAGAATGAAAAGACAAGGCAAGATATGAGGGTTTGTTGTAGGTTTTGGATATGTGGATTTGTAGTTTTTTCACAAATCTAATTTAAAAAATGTTTCAAAAGGGTTTCCATGAATGTTGATTGACAGGGGATTGGGGGTGACATTTCATATTTAACCCTATGGGACAAATGAACCTCATGGTTGTATTTAGGGAGGTCGGGAGATGAGGATTGATACAAAATTTGACCCTTTTTTGTGACAATGACCTTGGTGAAAAAATTAGCTCGTACGGTCATATAGACTGTAGGCATTAATAAAAGAATAAATAAAATATTTTTTCCTACAATTAAAAATACCCTTTTGGCGTTTATTATGAAAACAAAAAGTAATAATAATAATATTAAGGGGTAGGGAGTTCGACCCCCTCCCCTCACTGACCCCTGTAGCACTTACAGGGTACTGACAAGTACTTGTGACACTTGTAGGGTACTTACAGGCCTTATTAGCCCATGTAGCATCATAATTGCGAGTACTAATAGGCCTCCTGCCGATATTTGTTAACAAAGAAAAAATTAAATTAAACTTTTTCTTATTCTTTTACAAACCATTTTAAATATTCTTTCCCAATATATAATATTAAATATTTAACTTTAATAATTGTTATTTTTAACATTGTAAAATTTTATGCTGCTTGAATTAATTCTTATATGTCGGGGTTATTTTATGGTCGGGTCTAGGACCTGCATATTATTAAAAAATATTAATTTAATTTTGGGGCATATTGAAGGAATTTATTTGTTGGAATCTATTAATTCAAATCTAGCCTAATACGCTTTTTTTCTATGAGGCATAACTTGGGCTAGGAGTGAATTTTTTGACTTCTTATAGTTGGATAGATGACTCAGAGGACTACCATTTTGTGTGATCAATTTTTCCATATTTTGTTGTTTGGGTAGTGAGATTTTATTTGGAAGTTAGGTGTACCTTTATGAGTTTGAGAGGTCATAACTTGAGTATATAGAGTCAAATTTTGGACTTTGAATAGTTGATGGAAATATCATTCAAAGCTCTCATTTTGGTTCAAATTTGGAGCAAGTTTGACATGATTTATTTGATGATAGTTTGATCTAAGTTGTTTACGAGTTCTTTTGACTATGGTGACATTATGAGTTTATGACATGATTAGTCTTGGAGATTCAGAGTTAATGTCATTGTATACTTAGTTTCTATTTTAGATTACTCTCATGTTGAGAATTATCATTATTTGGTTTAGATATTGTAGCATTGTAAATTATATCCTTATGCATTTTCTTTCTTGTGTAGACCCTATTTTAGTGTTCCTAGCCTTTCGTGCCCGACATGCTTGATCCAACTCAATTTTGCATTTAATTTTGGCTTCTCTCCAAATAGGACCTCTAGTCCTAATTTGGGACAACATTGAAGGGAGAAAGACACCTTGGGTGACCCATTTTTGAGAGCAGACTAACCTGGACGTCGTGCTCCCAAATGTTTGGGCCAAAATTGAAACCACTTAATGGTCTCATTGTTTTAGCAAAAATTTTCAACCCATTTTGACATTCTTCAATTTTAACATCCCAAAATGGATGTAAGAGATATGTAAACAAACTATCTTCCCTCAGTTTGACAATTAACTCAATTTCAAATCAAGCTCTCAACTACGATTTCACATGTTTAAGTCCTAAGGCAAGAGATCAAGCATATAAGGCATTGAAGATAGAGTAATTTGCATATCTATGCATTTGTGAAGGCTTCCATGATCTTCCTATTCTAAAGTTAACATCAAATTAACATCAAGCATATTCATAAGAATTATGACATATATAAGGTTTAAATGAAAGGTATCAACATTCTACTTTTTAAATCTATCCTATGTTATACATTAACACACTCTCAATTATATTTTAATTTAATTTCCAATTCAAGGTTTGATCTTATTTCGACACAACATTTCTCTCCTATGTGTGTGCAGGTATAGGTGGTGGACACACGAAAAGAGATACAGTTAGATCAAGAGGAGAGTTGTAGTATGCAATTCATCATATCTAAAATTGTTAAAAGCAAACCAAGTATGGTGCCCCAATCTAGGGAGAAGGTTGACTTCTATAATCTACCTATCAGTTCCCAATCTCTTTGTGCATGTAGAAAATCATCTTTTCATCTTATTAGGCCTAATGGCTAAATTATTTACTAGGACATTTAGAGATAAGATATTTTAATGGTTTGTTTCTTTACCCTTCTATTTTATTGACTCTTTTAAAAATTAGATAATGCTTCCATATAACAATTTCAAAATAACATTGGTCCTCAAATTTATTTAACTCATTTGATCCATTGCAAGTAAGGTGTTATAGAAAAAGTGAATGATTTTACTGGCTGATTCAAACATTACATGCTCAAATATCTTATTTTGTGCCTAATGTGGATGTTCAAATAACTTTTATTTCAAATTTAAAAAAAGACATTAGAGATAAGTTATTTTTGTGTTACTTATTTTACACAAATGTGTGCAGTGTTTCATAATTATTGGCTTCAAGTGATCCAACTTGAGTTATCCTCTTCAATGACTCTCATTGATAAGAATCGTGTTGTTGTTCATCAATAATTTCAAAAGTTTCAAAAATCCAACAAAGGATTCATCAAGATCAATAATTCATCAAACAATGTTGATACACAAATGCTAGTTGCAACACCAAGTGTGGCTCCTCTGTTGTCCTTCTTTAAACCATCTCGTAATTTTACACCTCTTTCTGAGTCTTCATAATGTTATGTTGAAGTTTATTAATGCTATTTTTTTTAAAACTTCATCCCTTCAAGACAATTGACCCTTCCAAACCATTACCCACTTCCCATGATCCCAAAACCTTTTGCCAATATTACTATCATCCCAGTCATGATACTAAAAAATGTTACAGGTTGAAACATCTTGTCTAAGACCTCATTAATAACAATACTATAAATTTTGAGGTTTTTAATGACAAAGGAAATAAATCCATTGCGTCCCTAACCAAAATTTTCAAATACGTACCAATCCTTTTCCTTCTCATTCTACCAACACCATTGAACCAACTAATTTATTACCTTCTTCCACCAAAATTGGTGACCTTGGTGACTCTAACATTGTCAATGTTGATGCTACATGTGATGCGACCAACAATGGTGTTAACCTTATTAACCAAACTACATCTAAACCTAATCCTAAACAATGCATTAACTTTGATTCTAAGGACACTATTAAGGTACCTGATGGACCCCTACACATTAATACGAAGATTATTGATCATGTATGTATGGTGAATGTTATTATTGAAGAACATTTTTTCACGTAGTAATTTTTCGTTCAAATATGACATGTTTGTTGGTTTGTGGTGACTGATCAGGAAAGTATTGTACACTCGCTATGTATCCTCGCCAGGATGAAGCTTCTCCATTCAAAGAGTTTATTGCTAGGTTTGAAACAAGTTGATTTGATTTTTGGTGAAAATTGTGTGTATGGAAAACAAAAGAGGATCATATTTCTTAGAGTTGGGAAGGAAAAGAAAAGTGAAAAATTATAACTTGTACATTATGATGTACGGGGACCAACCCAAGCACCATCTCCTTGTGGGTCTTATTATTATGTTACTTTTATTGATGATGCCACTAGGAAAACTTGGGTTTATTTCATTCCTAGAAAATATGATGTATTTGAAGTCTTTAATAAATGAAAATCTTTGGTTAATAATGAGATAGGAAACAAATTGAAGTGTCTCAAATCAGATAATGAAGGTGAGTACTACAACAAAGAGTTTGATAGTTATTGTTCATACCATGGGATTTGTAGACAAAAGACAATTCCTAGAACCCCACAAGAAAACAATGTGTCTAAAAGGATGAATAGAACTATCATGGAGCATGCAAGAAGCATGAGATTGTGTGCAAGATTGCCTTTGCAGTTTTGGGTAGATGTTGTAGATATTGTTGTTTACTTGATAAAAAGAGAGCCTTCAAGTACCTTGGATGTTGGTATTCTAGAGTAATCACGGATAGGAAAAAAGATAAATTACTCATTTGCGAAAACTTTTGGTTGTGAAGAATTTGTCCATATTGATATAGAAAATCAATCAAAACTTGAGTGAAAATCTAAGAAGTGTACTTTTATTGGGTATGACATTAATGATTTTGGTTATCATTTATAGAATCTTGAGAATCACAAAATCATTAGGAGTAGAGATGTCATATTCAATGAAAATGTCATGTACAAGGATCAGATACATGGAAATAAGTAAGAAGAGGAACACACAAAATGCATGGTACTTGATGAAATCAGGAGTAAATGTAGTCCCAATAGTGCCAGAAAATTTTGAACAACTAGAACCAAAATAGGTTTCTCAAACTCCAATAAGAAGATCTTCCAAGATAAGTAGACCTTCTCAATGATATTCTCCTTCATTATATTATGTATTATTGATTGATTCTGGTGAACCAAAAAGTTATGCAGAACCAATGCAGGTTGAATCTAGGAAAAAGTGGGAGCAAGGAATGAAAGATGAGGTGGATTCTTTGCTACAAAATCAAACTTGGGAGTTAGTAGATTTTCTTGAAGGTAAAAGAGCATTTCCTAACAAATGGGTTTACATGTTAAAGGAAGAATATGGAGGCAAGAAAAGATACAAGGTTAGACTTGTGGTCTAAGGTTTTGTACAAAAAAGGTATTGATTTTGATGAGATATTTTATCTTGTTGTTAAAATGACTTCAATTCAAACTATTCTAAGTCTTGTGGCCATAAAATACATGCATCTTGAACAATTAGATGTCAAGACAATTTTCTCCATGGATATTTGGAGGAAGAGATTTATATACAAGCACAACGATATCAGGTCAAAGGTAAGGAAAATTTAGTGTGCAGATTGAAGAAGAGATTACATAGGCTGAAACAAGCACCTCGACAATGCTATTTGAAATTTGATAGTTTTATGGTTGAACAAGGTTACAATGAATGTCATTCTAATCACTGTTTTTATTTCAAGAGATTCAATAATGGTAGCTATATTATCCTTTTATTATATGTTGATGATATGCTTGTTATCAAGTCTAATATGTAGCATATATATGACCTTAAATAGAAATTAGCTCAGTCATTTATAATGAAGAATTTCAGTGCAACAAAATAATTTTTTGGTACGAGAATAACCAAGGATAGGAAAAATCACACATTGACTGTGTCTCAGATTGATTATATAGAAAATATGTTGAATAGATTTTAGATGCAAGATGTAAAACCAGTTAGTACACATTTTCCTAGTCACTTTAGATTGTCCAAGGAGATCAGCCCCATGACAGAAGAGGAGATGGAGTATATGTCTAAGGTTCCATAATCTTCAGCAATTGGCAGCTTGATGTATGCCATGGTGTGTACAAGGCTAGATATTGCACATGCAGTGGGAGTTGTGAGAAGGTATATCAAAAATCCTAGAAAAGAGCATTAGAATGCAGTAAAGTGGATTCTTATCTTTTTGAGAGGTACTACATCTAAGTCTTTATGTATTAGAGGCTCTCATTCAACTTTACAAGGCCATGTTGATTTAGATTTAGAAGTAGATATTGATAGTAGGAGGAGCACTACACGGTATGTTTTTACTATTGGTGGCACAACAATTAGCTGGATTTTTAGATTGAAAAAGGTTGTAGCACTTTCAACTACAAAAGTAGAATATGTTGCTACTACATAAGGTTGTAAGGAGATGATTTGGTTACAAAGGTTTTTGGAGGAATTAAACAAGACACAAGAGAATAAAACATTGTATAGTGAATGTTGCCCAAAATTTCCCTATCATTCATTTTTTGCCACGGTTCCTGTTTTCCAAAAAGAGATGCTCAAGTGTCGAAAATCTCTGTGTTTTCTGCCTTTTAATGTCGAGAGTCCAGTGTGTTTTCTGCTCAAGTGTCAAAAACCCAGTGTGTTTTTGACCTCTTCTCTGCAAGCTCGGGATGTTTCTGCCTTTTGGTCTGAAAATTTGGTGTGTTTTCGACCTCTCAGCTCTGAAAATTTAGTGTGTTTTCGACCCTGGCTCGAAAACCCTCTGTGTTTTTGACACCTCCTGTGTTTTCGGCCCCAAGCACGCAACTCCGATGAGCGGGTCCCAATGCCAAAGACCGTGCCAGTGTAGTCAAGATCCGACAGCTGTCGCATAATCGCATGGGATCTTCCGATCCCATGAGATCATACGACAACTGTTGATGCGGTATCGACGACCAACTCCAGTGGTTTGCGGTCATTTGTTAATCATCACGCAGTCGGTCGCATGATCGCATGGGCCTTCCTAGACGCATGTGATTATGCGACAAACAGTCAGCAAAGGATCGGCGGCCAACTCCAAGTGGTAAGCGGTTATCGGGTAGCATCATGCGGTTAGTTGCATGATCGCATGGGCTCTTCCGAGCCCATGCGACCACGCGACAAACCGTTAGCAGTTTCGGTGGCAGTGGTTCACGGTTCGACAGTTAACGACATGTGACAAGCGATCTTGTGGGGCCCGAGGTTTCTACATTAGCGCAAGTGCGAGGAGCTCCGACGATGGTCGTATGATCTCATGGGATCTTTCGATCCCATGCAATCATGCGACAACTGTTAGATGGGATCTGGCGTTTGCGGTGGGTCCTGTGCTTGGGGTGCCGAGGTGTTTGCTGAGGTAGCAGCTGAGACAAGTAGGGGAGTGACACGTGGCGGTACCGGGCTCGAGGTTTGGCAAGCTTTGCACGGTTGCACAGTTGGAGGTGGGCCCGGTTCTATGCTTGGTTGGGTGATCTCGCAATAAAAAGGAGAATATTCCTTCTATCTAGCGATTTAGCGACTTCCCTTAGTCAGGTAATCTCCTAACGGAGGGGAATATGCCAAAAGTTTTTCGAGACTCAGCGACTACCGTCGGATGAAGCAGAGATCAACGGATTTCGCATAGTTGCTAAATAGGTGCCCAAGGTTAAGAAAGATTGTGCGACTTGGTGACCAAAGAGAGAATGGGCCCGTGGCGTTAGTATAGCAAGCGGCTGGTTTCAAAGAGCTTGTCACATGATCGCATGGGCCTTCCTAGCCTCATGCGATCATGCGACCGTCAACTTTTCAAGGCCGTGTGGTTAGCTCCTGTTGGGCCACGTGGCAAGTTTGGCAGGTGGCGGATTTTGCGGGCTCGAGGTGTCATTTTTGTGGCAAGGCGGAGGCAGGTTTTCAAGGGTTGTCGCGTGATCGCATGAACCTCTTTCGGCTCATGCGATCATGTGACCAAGTTCATTTCAAAGGCAGTGCGCCCTTTTTTTTTGGCTTTCTTCTGAGGGAGTTTTGTGCGGGTAGCTAAGAATTAATGTTTCCAAAGGCTTATAGCTGGAAATGTTTGCAGAGATCTTTTGGGTGCCGTTTTGAGTCCTTTCCAGTATGGGATTGGATTTGAACATTCATGACAGAGTCCAGCTTGCAAAGAGGTAGATAGATGAAGTTTTTTGTCGACAAGTTGATCAATTCAGGGATGGACACGCAGGAAAGATATCTGATCTGTTGAGATATTTTGAAGAGCACATTTATGATCAGAAGTGACCAATTTTAGGGATGATTATGCAGATCTATGTAGCCCTAATTCAGAGATATTTTGATTCCTGCCTGCATGCAGAGATGTATATATTCTTTTTTGGAGCCTGTAGTGCTCAGAATTCACATTTTGTAGAAAGAGAAAGTCTTTCCTTGGAGAACTATCTGCAGCATTTCTGCTCTCTGGTTTTCCACATTCTGTAAATTCCCATTGATAATACAAACATTGCAAAGCATTCTGTGACATTTTTGTTATCCCCGTGCCTTCATGTCTGGATTATCTCTTATTGAATCAAAGTTTATGAATGCTTTCAGTGATATCTTAGGTTCCCTGATTCCTCTTATTTTCTGTAGTTGTGTGTGTTATTGTGTTTGATCTAATTTAGATGTTTTGTGGGTATATTTCAGCCCCTAACAGTCTTGTCTCAATCCTGCACCGAGCTATAGGAGTGAATGTCTGTTTGTAGGTCATGGATTGATGTCGAATCCTGAGAGCCTTGTTGTTGTGAAAGAATCTTTCTCTTTCCCTGAACAATCTCTTTTGTTTGCAGACCCTTCCATGAAACACTTATGCAAGCCTATGTAGTAAGTTGTAATCTCCTAGACCTATTTCTGTCACTAGTTTCATCCCTCTATACTGAGATCCAAACCCTAGTTTCGGTGCATCACCTAGTAGGTAGATTTGCTTTCCTGTCATTTCCTTTCATGCACTCCTTCTATCCCTTTCCCTCAAAGAATTTACTTTCATGTTAAGAGAAAATCAGGGTGATTATCCAAGAGGAACCAGCCTAGAATCTGGAGGTCTCATCTCGGTTAGCAAAAGGTCCCACAACCTTGAGATGATTCCCTTGTTATACTGAGTTATCAAGACTACAAGAGCTTGAACTAAGGGTGCAAATTCAGTGTATAACAGTGACTATTAGAGTATGATTCATCTTGTAAAGAACTCATCCCTTCACTCTAAGACCAAACACATCTAGCTTCAATATCATTTTATACACTCAGTTTTAGAGGATGGATAGTAGTCTTCAGGTTTGATCATAGTGAAAATGAGAAACGGTCAAGTTTAGGTGTGTCAATCCAATGGGAGATTCAAGAGTAGTAGTGTTGCTACATGAGTAGTCTCCAAGTGGGAGATTGTTAGTTTTTTATGACTAATCAAGAAAGTATGTCTATACACTTTCCATGTATCCTTTTTGGTTAACTCATCAAGAATTTTTTGGTTAACTTGTCAAGAATATTTTTGGTTAATTTGTTAATCGACCTTTTAAAACTGACATTGGTAAACTACCTAAAAGGCCTATAAGTAAGTGGCGGTGTAATGTGAAATCATTATATTGTAATTTTCTCTTAGTTGGATAATAAAATTAGTGGATGGTTGTTTCTATGATGGATCTAACCTATATTGGGTGAACCACATTAAATATATGTGTTTATTTTTTCGTCTTCTTTGTTTTTGCATTGTCTTAATATTGTGTTTTGTTCATATTTGCCTAAACCCTAACAATGTCAGTTGTCATTGATGTCAAACTTGTTGGAATAAGTATTGGTGGAAGACTTGTTCAGAGGATGATGTGTTGATCTTGTCTATGTTGTTGTATCCAGATTAGTGAGTCATGTATGATTAGCAGGAATCATGATAGTTATTACTTGAATAGAATACATCTTATACACATTCGTTCTTTGCACTGCAAGATATTCTTTCAAGAATTTATATTGTGTTCTAGATACTACTATTGTGATAATGGATTAGATTTTTTGTCCACTCTCTTGTTGTTTTTTGGTTTGTAAACAATTGCAATTTTGGCTTGGTTTTCCTTCAAAGTGATATCACTATCTGCCTAGTAATCAATGTACAAAATATGTATGTTGTTGTTCAGAAGTTGCCTTTGTGGTTTGGATCATTAGTTAAAAGTCATATTTATTCTTTGTGGTGGCATTGATGCCATTCATCCCTTGTATGATATTAATGTTTGGGTACAATAATCGTAGAATACTAAGGTGATTGATTGATGAAGAATATTTGAAAATGTTTATTTGTACAAGTTGTTGATCTGGTACAGATACCTTTTAGTATTTGTAAAGTGATGTTTTAGGTTTTTGCTAATACTTGTGGTAACATCTATAAATGCAGTTGAAGACAAGTTTAGTACTCTAGTATTGGTTATATTATTTGATAAGAAATGTGCTCCATCAAACTAAATTTGAAAATCTTTGGTTTCCTTTGGATATGTTTGGATATAGTCTTGTTGAATGATGTTCTTATTCTTGCCCAATCATATAGTATTTTTTCCAGTGATGTCTATATTTCACAAGTGAGCTTTAATGTTATATATTCAATATGTTTAGTTATGCTATGTTCTTGTGTATTCATATGTGTTACATCATCTAAAACCATTCTTTTGGTTTGGGTGTACTTCACAATTATTGTTGAGGTTTTAATTTGGGTCTCACTATGGCATGTGAAGGTCCACATGATTCAAGATTACTTTAGAAGATGTTTCTTGGTTGATGGGTTCTACAAGCTTGAATTGCCTATACACGCGTTATGTTTTGGAGATGACCTTGGTTGTTGTGTGGATCATTGGATTGATCTTAAGGGAGTGTGTTTAGGTCCCCTATTTCTCTTGGAGTGAACCGCTTTGTGTTTCTTAGGTCTGGATGGCCTATGTTATATAATATTGTTTATCTTGGTTAAGGTTGACTTGTTGTGAAGATTTTAATGATTTATTTTATATTTAAGGAATATGTTCAAAGTGAAAAGAGAGGTGTGGAGAAAGATAGAGGAGTGTATTATTTAAAGGAAAGAAGAGGAAGAATACAAGAAGATGTACATTAACCCATGCATAAAATAAATACATTCAAAGATGGGTTGTTTTTTATTCATTTTTAGGATATCCTTATTTCATTTCTAGAGTTCATGCTACTGTATTGACATTGAGTCATATAGAAGATCATTTTGTACATTGTTCTGAAATATTGAGTTTCAAATAAACATGTCTTTTGTAACTTTCCTAGAGGTAGTGAGCCCTAGTTGTGAAAGTATGGGAAGTGAGCCTAATCATTATAATACAAATTATTCATATAGTGAGTTAGATTCTCACAATGATTTCTCCCATCTTTAGTTTTTCCACGTAAATCTGGTGTTCTTGTGTTGATCATGCTTTTCTGCATTATCATTTCATAAGAGATAATTCCTTATGTTTATTTGAAGTTTATTAATATATGTATCATCCTAAAAATTAAGATCTCTTATTAGGTGCTCATTTTTAGCCCCATTTTAGTAGGTATGGGTTCCCACATTGATTTCACATTCTTCTAGCACTTATTGGAATTTCAAATTAATGTTTTTCTTCAAAACTTGAGGTTTTCTCTTGCTTATAGGCATGATTTTAGATTTTTCCTCCAATCAAATAATTCATTTCCTCACCTAGGACCTATTCATTTTTTTTTCTTTCTAGACCTTTCTTGACCTCATAGCAACCTATATTTTCCCCTCCCCTTCCTTTTCACCTTCCCCAACATCCTGGTAAAATTTGAGCTCATTGCTCTTGGACAAGTCAACTTGTACATAGGGTACAAGTTGAGATCTTGACTTGTTCCCTGGGAACATGCCATAAAAATTGACTTCTACCTCAAAAACCAACTTGTGTTGGATTTTTGAGCCCAGATCTAGCCTAAAGGTTCAAATTTGTAGTCGGCCTAGATTTGGCCCCAAAATGAGTATAAAAGTATATCTTCTCCCCTCATTTGATCATCAATTATTATTATCCATTATTCATCGATCAAGTGAAAGCTATTCATCATTATGCAATCAAGCCATCCACCATCAATATGCAATCAATCAATAAATCAAGGAAATATTCAAGATCTTCAAGGAATTCTTCTTCTTCTTCATCAAGCATTATGGAAAACTACAACATCCATCATTCAAGGATTTGGTTTCATGATTTCCTATTAGGTTTTTGTGGAGTTAAAGCTATTGCATCAACACTTGTGATCACATCCAAAGAGGCATTGCATCATTAAGGTATAAGGTGATTTATGTTTTAGATCTTGCTTTCATTTCACCTTTCCTTATGAGATTTGTATTTAATTTCAAGGTTGATTCCTAAATAGGGGTTTGAACAAGGAATCCCTTTTCCACAACCTTTTCCCCCATTTTTATGTGTGTAGAAATAGGTTACAAAGTTGCAGTCTTAGATTTGAGAAGTACAGGTACAGACACGGGATCCCAGAAAATTTTATCAAATTTGGCACTACTGGGAATAATTTGACTTTTGGACTTTTCCTTGGGTACAAGTCAACTTCTCAAATTTTCCCTGCACTTTATGGCTAAAATTTACAGTGCAGACAATTATAGGTCTCAGTTTCCCAGATATGGAGTTATAGCTAATTTCGATATTCTAGTGACAGTTAAATTTAGATTCAAAGTCCTACCCTCTTCATCTCATTTCTAGGTTCACTTGTTCTTACTTCTTTTCCCCTACACTTAATTTATTTTAGATCTACCATTAAACAATTATCTATCAGATTTTTGAAGGAATCAAATCCCCATTGAGTATAGATCTTGCATTAGCACCCACCCTCCTTTTGGTTGTGCTAATTAGATTTGCTTTTTGAGAGTTTGCATTCTAATGCATGTAGTATTTGGTAAGTAATATATATCTTATCTTTTCTTACCATTTTCTATTATACATTTTGGTAAACCCAACTTATAAAATTTCATCCTTTTAATGTTGGTGGATTAGATCCTCCTTGTCTAGATCTACTTTGTATGCATCTCATTATTCAATCTTTATGTATTTAAATCTTCTTTTCATACATTACATTTTTTCATAGATCCATTTCATTCTTAAATTTCATGTGTCGAAACATTAAAAAAATACAAAAATATTTCATTTGATGCATCATTGTATGTATTTGGGCTTTCATGAATGGAGTTATTATCATCATTTACTAGTTCAATTTCAAGTTTCTTTAAAGAATTTCAAGATGTTTCCTTTCATGCATATGATGATAGCTTAGTTCTTAGTTTCATTCATAATCACACTATTCTCTCTCCCAAAGCCAATTCCATCCATGAAAAAATTTTAGTGCAAGAAGAGTCTATCAATATTTCTTCAAAGAATCTCCCTCCTAAAGTTGAGATCTTGAAAGATGACGTTGATCCTTCTAAAAAAATCTCCCTCATGAAGACATCTTACCCTAATTTCTTTTTATACCATCCTAAAAAGTTAACATCCAATTACTAGATGTCTTTAGGACCTTTTTGGGTCCCATTTTAGTGATTTCCTAGATCCAGATGTGTTCATTCTTGATTTAACACTTTTATATTCCCTTTCTCCTCTAATCTCTCCATATTTCCCACATCCCGAAGATCATTGGAAAAATACCTCTTTGGGACTAGGCCGAATTCAGCCTATCCCTAGACTAGGTCGAGTCAAGTTGGACTAGTCCTTGCGGATTGTTTTTCAATGGCCTCTAGGCCCAATGCAGGGTTATTTGTTTTCCCGCTCTTAATTGTTGTCATCCTGTCAATTTTGGATACCAAATTGAGTATAAAAGGACATTCAAGCTTTCATTTTGACATACCTTATGATACACAATCACAAGCAATCATGTATATGTGTAAGCAACTATTGACAATTTCAAGTGCTCTTTTGGATTCAATATTTGAAGAAAAGGCTTCCAACTAAAGATATTCAAGTCTTCTGTTAGAAAGTAAAGTCCACCAAGATAACTGAGATGCGGGGGGGGGGGGGTGAATCAGTTATCAGACAAATATAACTTTTATCAACTTCAATAGATTTTAACCATGTAAGCAATGTAACCAACAACCATAGAAAGATATTCATACACAATGACACAAGATATGTTAACTAGGGAACCTCTTGATCAAAGAGTAAACCCTGGTGGGAATGATGCCCACAAAAGATGCACTAATATTAAAGTTCCTTGTGAGAGGATGGACTCTGTTAGGAGTCTTATGAAATACATTCAGTACATATGAGTCCATGTTAGGAGACTTTGAATCCCTGCTAAAAGATTCTAACTCTATTAGGAGTTAAGGAAGACAGAAGGACCCACTACCCAAACAACTTCAGGGTAAGATCACCGAACTCACTGTCCAATTGATCTTTGTATTACTCAACAGAATAATACCAAAAGATTACTGATCTCAACAATTCAATACTCCTTCTCTGACTGTGCCAAACTGCACCAACTGCTTCTTCAGATCTCAATACCAGATCTTTGTACTTCACATATCCTCTTTCCACAAATTTTCTTTCACAATTCCTTCATTCACTTTCTCATTACATATTACACATTACAACAAGGAAAACATTCCTTCCTTTATACCACACTCAAGTAATTACAAATGAGTTAGCATACAAATTACAAAATAAAAGTTTCCACACATTACATCAAAATTACACAAAACTGTCGGCTTCCAATTAAGATAATTCTTCACTCGTGCGACCTCGGATCTTGCGCTCATGTCCACGTCACTATCAACATGTCTTAAACTACCTCATAACTGCACATGATCAGATTCCATCCTGATTAGGAGATATCATCAGATTTCCACAAACCGCTACTCAGGAACACTGCTTGAATACTGCTTCCACCGATTTCCTCATAACTGTCATGAATAAATGAATTTCCATCTATGCTCTTTTTACCACAATCTTATAACACATCATAGAGTAGTTCCTCAACATCACATAGCCTCATCTTTAATATCCCAAGTGCGCTAACTCAAACACTGTTTGCTTCTCTGCTAATCTTCAGTAGATTACTGTGTTGACATCAATGAAAATCGTAGTCATGAATGCAACAACAATTGGTAAAAAATGGTTGCGAATACTCCCCCATAGGATATATTCAGCATTCATTCCTAACAATCTCCCCCATTGGCATTGATGGCAACATAGATGAAAAAACATCCAAGTTCCATAAATCCAACACTACTACTCTGAAAATGCTTTCAAGTCCTCTTCATCAATCAAATCTTGCTTCATTTTCCTATTCAGTTCTCTCCAATAGATGGTTTTTCATGTATACTTCTCCCTCATTGACATTAATGATAGATGTTTCATCATTATGTCAACAACAACTTCAATGTCAAAAGACACTGTTCAGAAAATGCATTCACTAGAGTCCTCATGACTCAGCTCAGATACACATACTCCCCCACAAAGGAAGTACCACCATCTGGTCCAAAAGAAAGATAGGGCTCATATACCACTGGATGGATGCAACAATCTACACCACTTCTCAAAAGTAGGCTGGGGCATAACCCCAAGCATACCTCTCAGATACTCAAATGTATCCTTAGGCAAAGGTTTTGTAAATATGTCTGCAATCTGCTCCTTTGTGCTTATGTATTCAAGTCTAACTTCTTTCTCTGCAACTTTCTCTCTCACTACATGATACTTTATCTCTATATGCTTTGTCTTAGAATGTAACACAAGGTTCTTAGACATACTAACTGTGCTGGTGTTATCACAATGTATAACAATAGGCTCAACAAATTTTATTCCAATATCCTTCAACATTTGTTTCATCCAAATTATCCGATTACAATTGTTTTCTGCTGCTACATACTCTACTTTTGTTGTGCTCTATGAAATACAATTTTGCTTCTTGCTTAGCCAAGAAACTAATCTTCCTCCAAGGAAAAATGCTCCACCACTGGTGCTCTTTTTATCATCAACATTGCCTCCCCAATCAACATCTAATGGTGCATGTCCAAACCATAGTTCATAGGGTGTCTTGTCTGTGTTTGCTCTGATTTGTACTCTGTTCATTGTATACACTGATGTGTTCACCACTTCTCTCTAGAATATCTTCACCAAGTCTTTCTCAAATAACATAGCTCTTGTTGATTCAGTCACTGATCTGTTCCATCTTTCTACAATACCATTTTGTTCAGGTGTCCTAGGGGCTGAACACTATCTCTTAACACCATTCACTTCACAAAAAATGTTAAATTCTTTTGAAGTAAATTCTCCACCTCTATCTGATCTCAAACATTTAATCTTCATTCTAGATTCATTCTCAACTTTGTTCTTAATGACCTTAAACTTATCAAATGCTTCAGATTTTTCTTTAAGAAATGCAATCCACATCATTCTTGTAAAATCATCAACAAGAATCATAAAATACCTTTCTCCATAGAATCCTCTAGTCCTTGTAGGACCGCTCAAATCAGTATGAACAATCTCCAACTTCTCTGCTGTTGTGAACTTCTTGCTAGGAAATGAGCTTCTCTTCTATGTAGCCATCACACATTCCTTGCAAATCATGTCAGTAGGCTTTATAATTTTAGGCAAATGTCTTACTGCAAGTGTCGTACTCACTTTCACAATGTTATCAAAGTTTATATGAAAAAATCTTCTGTGCCATAACCAACTGTCATCAATCTTAGTAATCAAACATGTCATCTCAGTGGGATTCAACTAAAATACATTACCTCTGGTTCTAGATCCAGTACCAATCAAATTACCATCCTTGTCTTTTATCACACAAGTTTTCTCAGTAAACCAAACTTGATATCCCTTGTCAACTAGCTTTCCAACACTCAAAAGATTATGTTTCAAACCATCCACAAAGTAAACATCATCAGTATTAGTCTTTTCATCAAGAGTAATAGATCCTATACCCTTAATCAAACAAGGTGCATTGTTTCCAACTCTAACAACTCCTCCATCATAATTGTTAAACTTTATGAACTTTTTCATGTCTCCAGTCATATGATGTGAACAACCACTGTCTATAATCCAATCAACTCTCTTTTCTACTTGAGAAAATAAAGATTTTTCTTCCTTAATTTCAGTTTCAGTATTTTTTTCTTTAATTGCTACAAATCCTATATCATCATTATTCTCAGTATCACTTTCACTTAAAGTTTTCTCCACACTAGCCTCAAGTTCTTCATCATTTTCATAATAACATTCTTTAGATCTCTTAGGATTAAAGTTCTTCCTATACTTCTTAACTCTCTTAGGACATTTAGATGCAAAATGACCATATTCTTGACAAGTCTAACATTTAAAAATTTTCTTACCGTCTGGTTCTCTCTTCACAAGCAAGGCAATACCTTCTTCAATCTTCCCGTCTTCTTCATTTCTAGATTTGCTGCTACTAGCATAATCTCCACTCACACTTATGCTTCTTGATAAAGTAGGGTGAACACTAAGTGCACTGAATGATGTCTCCATTCTAGGTAAGTCTCTTGCTAACCTTAGGTTCGTCTCCGCTACTTCCAATCTTCCAAGAAGAGTCTCTCTGGTGAAGTTCGTAGTACAAGGTATAACTTGTTCAATCATCTGTGTCATCTTCTTAAATGCAGGAGTCAATGTCCTCAAAATTTTCCATATCACTTCATTCTCTGTCTTTGTTCCTCCACAAGATTTTATACCTGCAACAATCTCTGACATTCTACCAATATAGCTTCTAACAGATTCATCTTCCATCATTCTAATATCTTCAAATGCACATATCCAATTATGTAATCTGACTTTCTTTGCATGTTCATCACCTTCAAAAGTAGATTGTAAAGCTAACCAAATTTCATGAGATGTCTTTAGATATTTTAACTGACTGTACTCGTTCTTTGGAAGGGCTGACAAAAGTGCTTCTCTAGCAAGTATGTTGAACCATGTAAGCAATGTAACCAACAACCATAGAAAGATATTCATACACAATAACACAATGACATAAGATATGTTAACTAGGGAACCTCTTGATCAAAGAGTAAACCCCGGTGGGAATGATGCCCACAAAAGATGCATTAATATGAAAGTTCCTTGTGAGAGGATGGACTCTGTTAGGAGTCTTATGAAATACATTCAGTACATATGAGTCCCTATTAGGAGACTTTGAATCCCTGTTAAAAGATTCTAACTCTGTTAGGAATTAAGGAAGACAGAAGGACCCACTGCCCAAACAGCTTCAGGGTAAGATCATCGAACTCACTGTCTAACTAATCTTTGTATTACTCAATAGAATAATACCAAATTATTACTGATCTCAACAATTCAATACTCCTCTGACTGTGCCAAACCGCACCAACCACTTCTTCAGATCTCAATACCAGATCTCTGTACTTCGCATATCCTCTTTCCACAAATTCACTTTCATAATTCCTTCATTCACTTTCTCATTAAATATTACACATTACAACAAGGAAAACATTCCTTCCTTTATACCACACTCAAGTAATTACAAATGAGTCAGCATGCAAATTACAAAATAAAAGTTTCCACACGTTACATCAAAATTATAAAAAACTGTCAGCTTCCAATTAAAATAATTCTTCACTCATGCCACCTCAGATCTTGCGCTCACATCCACATCACTATCAACATGTCTTAAACTACCTCATAACTCCACATGATCAAATTCCATCCTGATTAGGAGATATCATCCGATTTCCACAAACCGCTACTCAGGAACACTGCTTGAATACTACTTCCACTAATTTCCTCATAACTATTATGAATAAATGAATTTTCATCTGCACTCTTAACCATGGTCTTATAACACATCATAGAGTAAGTCCTCAACATTGCATAGCTTCATCTTCAATATCCCAAGTGCGCTAACTCAAACACTCTCTGCTTCTCTGCTAATCTTCAGTAGATTACTATGTTGACATCAATGACAATCACAGTCATGAATGCAACAACAACTGCTACAGAATGGCTATGAATACTCCCCCATAGGATATATTCAGCATTCATTCCTAACATCTTCTTCCATCCAAGACCCATTCAAAGGAAATATTCTCTTATTGATGCAACTTTCTCTCTTCCATGCTGGCCAAGTAGAGGAATTCACAAGCAAGCACGAAGATCCACATCTATTTCCTTCTTCCTCTTCTCCTCCATTGAAGTGATCAAGCATACATGCATCTAAGATCCAAGGATTTCATACGTGTAGATCAATTTAATTTGTGAAGACATCCTTGATTCTACTTGATACACATTTCAAGCATACATCTTCGTGGGTTTATTAGATCCGTATCCATCCATGATGGTTTGACAAGCAAGGAGAATGCTTACATTTGTCTTGTTTTAAATGCTTTACTTATTTCCTTTCAAGGTTAATTCATGTCTAGGAGATTAACCAAGGAAAGATCCTTTCCACTCCAATTTCTCAATTTTTCATGTGTGCAAAAATAGGTGTACAGTTATAGATCTAGATTTTTGGGATTTCAGAACCAGGGCTTGATCCTTTACAAATTTTGGCAGGTTTTATCCTTCCAAGACTATGTGAATTTTTGGGACTAGGCCAACTATTGTGACGTGTTTGTAAGGATTTGAAAATTGCACAGTCATAATTTATAGGTCTCATAGTCCCAAATCCCAAATGGTTTACGATTTTGATAGGTTTTCATTAGTCAAATGCAGATTGGAAGTTCACTTGTCCTCTTCTAGCAATCAAGGCTAGTACATTCACCTTTTCCTTTGGCACTTTCTTTGATATATTACATCTATTATCATACATTTCTAGTTATCATCTTCTTCATAATTTTATTTGTGTTTTTCATACTTTACATTGCATATATATACATTTTTATCCGTACAAGGAATACCATATACACCCCATCGAACTCCCCCTTTATCTAGATCGTGCATTAGCACCCCTTCACCCATTTTGGGTTGTCCTAATTAGACTTGGTCTAAGGGTGGGGTTTGGTATTCCAATGTAAATGGAAAGTGGAGGCCTACCATTGATCACCATTTTTCATATCACATTTTTGTGAACCCGACTCATAACCTTTGTATTCTAATTTTGGTGTTAGATTTTCTTTCCTATCTAGATCTACTATTACATTGTATGCATCTAGCTAGATATCCTTTTCATTTTTACATTGTTACATCTCCTTTGCATTGTATTTTCACACCTAGATATACTTTGTATACATTTTTTTATTCACTATTTGCATTACATCTTTGTTACATCGTACATGCATTTATATTGATATTTCATAATTACATGCTCAAATTTGATAGTTAAATTTTCTTGGATTGCATATTTCTTTCAAATTTTATTGCATCTCTCTTTCCTTTCATTCCCATGTGTATGAACTTTATCACTTTGAGTCCCACCTATAGTATTTTGGTTAGAAGAAGTTGTAGAGTCGCAGGTTCCTTTGATCCCAAACCTTCCTTCTTTCTTTAGAATCTTGATGAGACTCAAATGACTTCTAATGATATCAATCATGTCATCGATAATAACTCTTTTCATGCTTCTCATGATGAATATGAAGTATTCATATTTTCTCCTTCTTAAGTCCAAAAGATTTCTCATGACTTTGAAAAGTTTGAACATTGGCTAGCTCATGAAAACCACAATCCTGAAGCCTTTTCCATTGTGCAAGACATAAGAAAGCTCATTCATCTTGATGAACATGGTCTTGACCTCTTGCATACTATTTATAATCTTTTTCATACCAATGTCAAACCTCTTAAAGATTGTGCTCAATATTTAGGTATCATTCCACCTACTACAAGTGTTGAGACCTCTTTTCCTATCTCTACTTCTATTCCTAGTGTGTCTACTTTTGCTCCACCTATCATCACAACTTCAATTAAAACTTCCAATCCTACACATGTGAGTCTTCCTAATCCTATTCTTCCCTCTATTCCTTCAAGTATTCCACATGTTTCATTTCCTTCATCTATGCCCACTTATCAAAGTGTGCCCTTTTCATATTCAAACATTCCTTCCATTTCCCACAATGCTCCTAACATGTCTCATAGTTATCCTCCCACCATTTCTTCAACTAATTCCACTATCAATAGCTTGACTCAAACTATCTCTTCTTTGTATCAACAAATTTATTCTATGACTCAATCAAAAAATTCCTGCTTGTGACATTGCTAGTCCTTTGTCTATGGATATTATCCAAGCTATTATCCAACAAAGTATTGAGATTCCTCATCTTTAAACTGACAATGGTAAGGTGATCCTGTGACTCATGTCGAAACTTTCCAAACCTTGTGTAGTGATTTGTCTCCTGACCATAGGTTTGTGGAATTTTTTTTACTAGAACCTTTTGGGACAAAACCTTTCAATGGTATTGTTTCTTACCTACTTATTCCATTGATTCTTTCCACAAGCTTGCTAATGGTTTCATTCAATAATTTAAAAACAACATTGGTCCTAAAATTTCTTTGACTAATTTAATGCATTGTAAACAAGGAGTCAAAGAAAAACTTAGTGATTTCATTGGTAGATTTAAGCATTTTAATTCTCATATTTCTTATCATGTGTATGATGTTGATATACAATGCAGTTTTATTGCCAATTTACAAAATACATTAGAGATAAGATTATTTTTCAATTTTTCTTACTTTTTACAATTGTGTGTAGTGATTCATCATTATCAACTATAAGTGAGTCAATTTAAGAGAAACACTCCAATGGATCATGTTCCCATTGATAAGAGTGATGTTGCATCCAATTTCAACAAATTTTAGAAACCAAACAACAACATCAAAATTAGTAATTCTACCAACACAATTGATGAACAAGTAGCATCAACATCCAAAGGTGTGGCTCCATTGTCCTCTATTTTTATACACGCTCATACTTATACTCATATTTTTGAATCTTTGCATAATGTGATGATGAAGTTAATGAATGCTAATATTTTAACACTTCCTCCTATCAAACCAATTGAACCCTCTAAGCCTAAGTCCAAATACTTTGATCCCAAATCTTTTTGTCAATACCATCGTCAACCTAGTCATGATACTGAAAAGTGTTTTCAATTGAAAAGTATTTTTCAAAATCTTATTGATTCCAAGGCCATATCTGTTGATAGTACTAATGATCAATGAAATAAATTAGTTGTACCTCCTAATCAAAATTTGTAAATATACACCCATCCTTTTCCATCTCCTTCAACCAATACTATTGAACAACCTTCTTCTTCCTAGTGTACTGACTATGATGATAAATTTTATGAAGCCAATCATGTTGTTAACCAAGTTTAACATGTCCAACCTAAAGTTAAACCTAAGGCTCAAAATCCTCCTTAGTCTTGTATTACCTTTGATCCTGTTGAGACAATTAAAGTACCTAATGGTCCTGTCTACATTGTTGCTAGGGTTAGTGGCATTTATTCTCATGGTACCCTTGTTGATCCCACTTGCATGATGAATGTGATAATTGAAGAGCATATTTTTAGTAAACAATTGCAAAAATATTTTTATGATAAATTTGATGTCTTGATTCAAACTTGCAATGGTTTCTTTTATCCTTCCCATGGTTCCATTTATTTACTTGTGGAATTTGGTGCTAAAACCTTAGACACTACCATCACCATCATTACCACTTATGATTAATTTCAAGTAAAACTTGGTTTTCCTTGGCTTACTTCCATGAAATTTGTGGCTTATCATGTTATTAAATGTGTTAAATCTCCTCATAATGAAGAGATCATGACTATTAATCATAGTCTTTATCAACCTTATTTTCCTATAGACTTAGTTGACCTTGATTTCTTTTAGCCTTCCATTCCTCAACCAGCTCAAACCCGTCCTAACTATCTCTTTTGATCATACCAAGCTTGCAAGATTAAAAAGATTTGTGAACTTAGAAAACCTAAGGATGATCCTGGATGTGGACTTCTTCCTACACCACCTATACCTCCTCTTCCTATCTCTTACCCACATACTTCTCAACCTATCTCTCAACCTAGTGTGGCTCCTTATGTTCTTCCTCCTAAAGAAGAAAATGACCCAATGTTGATTGATCCTATTCCAAATCAAATTTTTAGAAAGACCAAATGTAACCGTCATGTTTGTGATCGGCGTTGCAAGCTTCGTGCTAGATCCCATCAATTTATTTCTCAAAACATTTCTTCACCTCATACACCTCCTCATGCTTCACTTATGTTTGATCAACCCATGCTTAATCCTATGGAGGAAGTAAATTTAAATCAAATAAAATGAACAAACATGAAAAATCTATTCATATATTGGATTCTATTACAATTAATCTTGATGATGATGTTCATGATGCTAACAATGATATTCATGCTAGTGATTCTTATGACTATGAGACTATTGATATTGATCATCATTTACTAGTTATGCTTTCACAACATCTATCTATTACTTCTAGTAATGAACATAGTGACCTATCTTCACAGCATGGTCCTTGTTTGGAACTGTCTATTGTTCCATCTATTGTCATTGATGTTTCTCTTCTTGCAATTTTTTCACCTTCCCTAAACACTATTAACTGAGATAGGGGGCCAGGCGATAAGATTGACTATCTCTTCTTGTGTGGTGGATTCTGTGTGTTTTCCTGTTGTAATGTGTTTCCCTCATGATGTGATTCTTGTTTCATGTCTTGTTTAGATTTATTTAATTGACCCTTCTTTCTCCATTGGCGCAAGGTGATAAAGGAATCACAATGTCGTAAACGTTATTCTATTTTTAGCTCTCTTCTTCTAAATGTTGTTATATGTTATGTTATACATGTGCCACTATTCGTAAATGTGCCTTTGTGTTGTCTTCTTGGGATAACGCAAAATGGTAGACACTAATTCTTTATGGTCTTTGTGATGCCACTCCAAAAAGACTCTTCTTCATAACTCTTACGTTCTTTTCTTCCATTGTGTTGTATTTCTACTTCCTTTGTGGGATGATGACATTTCATTTTAACATAATATTTCAAATATTATCATATGATCATACTGACCCCAAAGTTGGTAGATCCATTTTGTGGTCTCTTTCATCATGTTCTCACTTCCCTTGATTTGTCATTTCTTGGAAGAATTTCATAGTGGAAAAATTTCTAGTGGATACATGTACGCTCTATTAAAGCAATTGTTCTCTTTATGGTGCTTGCAATCACTTTAATGTGGAGGCATACAGTCTGCTCACATTTTCCACAAACACACTACTTCAATGCTACTTTGCATTTGGATCCCTTAATGGATACACTTTCCTTAAGGACAGATCCTCCTTTTCTTTTTGATCCCTAGGGAAACTTACCTTCCCTTAAGAAAAATCTCTCATTTTGGATCCCTTATGGATAGATCCCTCCTTTACTTTATTAACCCCTAAGGAATCTTGTCTTCCCTTAGGACAGGTCATTCCTTTGTTGGATCCCTTATGGATACACTTTCCTTAATGGTATATCCTTGATGGATTGAATAACATGGCACACAAACCTTCTAGAACTTTCAATTCCATATTTTGTGGTGTCTTCTTCATATGGTTCATAGTAAGACACACAATCTTACTAGGATAAGGTGATCAAACACTCTTTTGAGAGATGTCTCTCTTATCTTAGTTTTGGATTTGATGAGGACTTAAGTCAATTAGGAGCTTGATGTTTTTGTTTCTCCTTGACTTTGATAAGATCATCTTATACATTTGATCTACTTTACTCTAAGCATGATTTTGTCTCACTCCCACTAAAGTGGGGGCTAAATATACTATCCTAAAAAGTTAGCACCCAATTATTGGATGCCTTTAGGACCTTTTTGGTCCCTATTTTTTTTATTTCTTAGATCTAGATGTGTTCATGCTTGATTTAACGCTTTCATCTTCTCTTTCTCCTCTAATCTCTCCATATTTCCTACATCCTGAATATCATTGTAAAAAGTGCCTCTTTGAGACTAGGTCGAATTCGGCCTATTCCTAGACTGGGATGAATTCAACCTATTCCTAGACTAGGCTAAGTCAAGTTGGCCTAGTCCTTGGGGGTTATTTTTCAATGGGCTCTGGGCCCAATGTGGAGTTATTTCTTTTCCCCCTCTTGTTTTTTTGACCTATCAATTTTGGATCCCAATTTGAGTATAAAAGGACATTCAATCTTTCATTTTGACATACCTTATGATATAAAATCACAAATAATCAAGTCTATGTGCAAACAAATATTGGTGATTGCAAGTGCTCTTTTGGATTCAAGATTTGAAAACAAGGCTTCCAAATAAAGCTATTCAAGTTTTCTTCCATCCAAGATCCATTCAAAGGAAATCTTATCTTATTGATTCAAGTTTCTCTCTTCCATGGTAGCCAAGTAGAGGAATTCACAAGAAAGCAAGAAGATCCACATCTATTTCCTTCTTCCTCCTCTCCTCCATTGAATTAATCAAGCATACATGCATCCAAGATCCAAGGATTTGTAAAGTGTAGATCAATTGCATTTTTGAAGACATCCTTGATTCTACAACACACATTTTAAGCATACATCTTTGTGGGTTTATCATATCCATATCTATCCATGAGAGTTTGACAAGCAAGGTGAATACTTACATTTGTATTATTTTATATGCTTTAGTTATTTATTTTCAAGGTTAGTTCCTATCCAAGGGCTTGACCAAGGAAATCCCCTTTCCACAATAATTTCCCCAAGTTTCATGTGTGCAAGAATAAGTGTACAGTTGCAAATCTGTATTTTTGCGATTTTGGAACTAGGGTTGTATCCTCTATAGATTTTAGCAAGTTTTATCCTTCCAATACCAAGTCCACTTTTTGGGACTATGATGAATTTTGTGACATATTCCTAAGGATCTGAAAATTGCATGATCAAAAGTTAGAGGTCTCACACTCCCACATCCTAGATGGTTTCTAATTCTAACAGGTTTTTCATAGTCAAATGTAGATCTAAAGTTCACTTGTCATCTTCTAGAAATCAAGGTGAGTACATCATTATCCTTTTCCTATGGCACTTGATTTTATATATTAGATCTAATATCATACATTGTTTTTTTATCATCTTCTTCATCATTGCATAAGTGTTTATCATACTTTTCTATCCATATAGGGAATAAAATATACACCCCATCAAACTCTCCATTTATCTAGATCATGCATTATAATCCCTTCATCCATTTTGGGTTTAATCTGATTTGGTATAAGGGTGGGGCTTGGTATTCCACTATATATGGAAAGTGGAGGCCTACCATTGATCATCATTTTCCATATCACACCTTCCCATCCCTTTCCTTTTAGGGATCAAGATTTAGTGAGTCATGATTATTCCTCTCCTAAAGTGTTCTTTGTTCATAGAGATGTCCCTACCCTTTATGATTATATATCCTATTTGGGATGAACCACTATATATTGACATTGACTACTCTCTTCCCCTTGATGATTCTCCTATTTGGGATGAATAATTTGACAATGACATTGATTACTCTCTTCCTCATGAAACAACCTGGATAAAAGAAATGATTGATATTTCTTTTACTCCCTCTATAGATGACACATTCATATATGATGGTGATCCTTCTCCTAATACATACAAGGGTTATAAGGATATTTTAGAGAAAGAGGAGGACGTTATAAATATATTTCTTAATATCACCTTACCTTCATTTTACATCACTTTTAATGATGAAGCATTAATGGAGATCCCTAATCTCCTTTCTAAATATTTTTCTACTCATAAGGATGCCTTGCAAGAAGATGATAATATCATGCATAATTTTCTTAATGATCTCCCTTCTAGTGATGAACCCATGAAAAATCAAGAGCTTGATAAAATTAATGTTGTCAATATTTTGAATAATGAAAAACTTAACATCATTGTTCATCTTCGCCAAAATAATCCTCAACCTCAAAAAAACTGAGCATTATGGTGAAAGGTTCTCAATAACCTGACTATCTTGTGGTTTCCAAAACTTATAACATGAGAAATAATAGACAACCTACAATTTAAATTGTTCCTCCTTCTCAACCAATGCTTTCCCCTCCACCCCATCTTCCTCAAAATCTGGGAAAGGAGTATGATTTAGTAGAACAACTTTGTGCTACCCCTTCGAAGATCTCCCTTTGGGAGCTTCTTCAAAATTATCCTACATATCACAAAGCCTTGCAAAAAGCTTTAATTACTCTTCTAGTTGAACCACCTATGCAGGACAACATTAATTCCTTTTTGGGATGTATGCATGCTACGAGTCCCTCATATCAAATTGTGTTTACTCAAGATTATTTATCTTCTAAATAAGTTCAAGATCAACATGATGCCCTTATTGTGGTGGTCCTTATCAATGGTAATATCATTTGTAGAAACTTAATTGATAATGGGTCCATATTAAATATTTGTAGCATTGACATGTTGCATAGAGTCAAGGATAAGCTTTCAACTATTAAACCTGATTCTATTGCTATTCATGGCCTTGATAATATTGCTAAGAAAACATTGGGTATTATCACATTTCCTATTAAGGTAGGACCATTAATCTTATCTACTCCTATTCATGTGACTCGTGGGTCCCTTAACTATAATATTCTTTTTGGATGATGGTTACATGCTCTACATGTTCTTTCTTCAAATCTCCATCGTAAAGTCATGTTTATATACAAAAAATTCATGTACACACTTTTTGTTGATGATAGAACTAATAATTTCTTACAAACTGAAGTGTATTCTCCTTCTATCCCTATAAAATTTAAACAAAACACATCTCCTCCTAAATATAATTCTTCTCCTACAATTCCCCTTTTAGATGATGATTGGGGGTCATTAGACTTTATTCCATGTATTGTGGGTGAATAAAAGCATTATAATGAAAACACAAGATCCTTCAAGGGACCCAATGTGTCATTGGTTCAACCTAACTCTCAAAACAATTCAACTCACAATATCAAATATGGTTTAGGATGTGTGCAACAAAGCATTAAGAATAGTGAGAAACCTATTGAAGCATTTGGTTTCAAATCTCCCCCTTTTTCAACATCCTCTTCTTTATCATTGACCACTTCTCTATCTACCTTTAATCAAGAAATAATTTTATCTAACCTTCTTCATGCTAAGGTGATTACTTGACCCAAAAGAAAAAAATAAGCATAGTCAAAATCCTATGAATCTACCTTTCTGCATGTATCACTGATATCATGACCACTCTACTAATGAATGTCAAGCCTTAAATTACAAAATTTAACAACTTATTGATAATGACATTATTCATATAACATGTCACAATGAGTTAATTTTCAATCTTGATTTCTTTGAATAACATTTAAGTCCCTATTATGTTGCTCCACACCATGTCACATTGTTAGTCTATCCCTTTGGGGATCCTTGTCATGCATGGTGGAGTCATACTTTTCAAGTAGCATAATAGGTCCTCTTTCTCCTTATCTGTGTCTCCAAACTTAGGGGAAAGGATGCTATATAAATATCTCTCATCCTCTTCAAGGATCCACTTTTCCTTTGGTTAAGCAACATTTATCTATTATGCAGTATCCAATATTACATAGACATGTTGGTTTACATTAAGGATTCTCTTCTATACAATAGAGATGCATCCTTGGTCATAACCTCTTCATTGTTTTCAATTGGGGTTCCATGGTCAACAAATATGTTACCTTAGAAACTAAAAGTTTGTCATCCTTCCTAAAGAATCCCTTTTATATTCTTCCCTTCTTCTTCATGATATCTCATCCTTAAAAAGGATCCTTTTTACACTCCTGGCATGGTATCTCTTTGCATTCATCCGTTCCTTGAACTCATAAGAGTTGTGACCTATTTGGCTTGGAGTGGGTGTTTCTTGTGGATATTGTCTTGGTGTTAAAAGTGTTTTATCCTTGTTCATCTTTTCCTTAAGATGTCAAAACAATACTTGTTTTCCATCTTAAGGGGGGCATACACGACATTCTTATTGATGGGAAAATGTGTGTTGTACACATTGCATAATAATGTTTATTATTTTATTATTTTATTTTATTATGTAAGAATTGCACCTAGATGGATGTGAAACATATAGAGATTCCCATGGAATATCTTAGATGAGTTGTATTGTAACATTGTAATATTATTTTATGTAATTATTTAATATTGGGGAAATAAATTAAATACAATACCCAATATTGAATGTGGGTCAATGGGGTTAGGTAGTACATGGTTAGCCAAGTTAGCATTTGTGAAGGTTGGAAGCATGGTTTGGGATGTGTGGATTCATTCTTTTTCACATGTAGTTCTTGGTTGTGGCTAGAGCTTTGAAGGCTTCCATGGTTGTATTGCAATCATCTTTTGCTAAACAATACATGGTGATGGATGCTTTTGGAGGCTAGGTATTTCCCTCTTGAGGGTTTTCCCAGGGTATATCTTGTGTCACATTTTTGTGGGTATGTTGTTATTCTCTTGCATGTGGATTCTAAGTGTTTATTTTCATAAGATCTATTATGGGTTATATGGAAACTTCCATTTTGTTGGCTGCAAGTTTCCTTACAAGCAGTATTAAAACTATGGTTTTATTGTTGTAGCCCTAGGTTGAATCCATGGGAATGCAAGAAATAATGAAAGACATGACAAGATATATGGATTTTGTAGGTTTTTTATTGCATATCTAAGGGCTTTGGGTTTACTATTATGATGGGTTGTTTGTAGATTTGGGGCATGAAAAATAGTTGGTTAAAAGGGTATTCTTGGATGTACTTTCATATGAGGATTTTGTAAAGTAAATTTATATGGATGACCTCTTGAGACAAAATAAACTTCACCATTATATCCAATAGGTTTTGTGGATAAATTTTGATATACAATATGCCCTAGTTTGACCAAGTTGGAGGAAAATAAAAAAACTACTTGCAGGTCACAACAACCGTCAAATTTCATCTGTAGAAAATATTTTTTTTAAAAAAAAATTCACATCTGTACCTATAGAAAAAATAAAATAAAATAAAATAAAAATCGCACAAAGCACATTGGTGGCCAAAAATTTAACAAAAAAATCAAAATTTTGGGGCGAGGGAGGAGGGGAGGTGAGACCACCACCCCTCGTCCCCCCATACTACACAATTTGCTGCAGTAGTATTGCAGAAGAACTATTGACCACATAATGCGACAACATTGTTGTTTGTAGTACTAAGGCGACACTGTCGCAAGGTTGCAGGCCCATGGGGAGAGGATCCCCCTATACATTGTGTGGGGCGTGGACCCCCCACAGGGGTAAAAACAATTTTTTTTTAAAATAAAAACTTTGGTAAATTTAAAAATTATACTAGTTTTTGGGTTGAGAAAAACCATGGCTTTGCTACCTATGAATGTGAAAACTAGGAAACAAGTCGAATTCTTCAAGAAAATGTGATACAACCTCCCTGCGCATAGTGTAGGATGTCCAAGCATCAAAAAATTCTTTTTAATGCTCCAAAATGTTCAAGGATGTGATAATATTCTTTCAAGTTCCAAACTACCAAAGAAAATTGAAAAACCTACATTTCTCAATCGATCTAGGGTTCCAAGGCTTCCTCCATTCAACAACAAGGATAATTAGTCAAACCAATGGCAAACTGGTTCTATATCTGCAAATAGAAGAAATGAGAGGCAAGGAGGGCAAGAGAAACCTAGAGAGGACACAACTAATTTGGATAAATCTTAGAAGGATAAGGATGGATGGAATTTAGTAAGTAACCATAAAGAAAAAAGAACCCTAGGAGATAAAACTGTTCTAAATAGAGGCGGGGACATATATTATTATGGTAAATCTGATGTACCCAATCAAGGAAAAATATTATGGATTATTCCCATTACAAGTAACATACCTAAACTTTCGAGAGGAGATAATTGTATTAAACTTTGACAAAGACCCCCCTCATCTCTACAGGATCATCCAAACCCCAACCCTTATCTCCCTCCCAATTCTCAGTTGGTTTCATCCTTTAGACCAAGGAGAAAGAAGTATGGAACTCAAAGGCCAAGAGACCCTAGGGATTTGATCAAACAAGTCAGATCTTTTAATTACTCACAAAAATGGAATAGTACCTCTTCCCTTGTGGAGAAACAACTCAACAAATTAGAATCAAAGAACCCTAGGAAGGAGATGGAGGAAAAGGAGTTGTAACTCTATAAGTAAAGGACCAATCTAGTGATAGTATGCAGATTCACTGTAAAAACCATGGACTCTTTGTTAAATGGTGTGGTTTTGAGGTGGACTTACATGATATTGTTCAATGGATCCAAGAAACCTATTCTAAATAGGTAAGTATTACTACCCTACTAGATGATTTCTTATATATAGATAGTAAGGATATAAGTAAATTAAAGAAAAAAATTATCTTTGGGGATTGCCTATAATTCAATGGTTACTCTATAAAATTCTTTGATTGGAAGCCTAATTTTAACCATGAGGATATTATAGGTTTGAAAGTTGCTAGATGGAAACAATTTCACAATGTTCTAGTAGAATTGTTTCATAGTTAGATTTTAATTAGAATTGGTAATCTACTAGAAGTTTTTGCTAGCATAGAACACTGTGATCAAATATCTTCCACAATCAAAATGCTGGTTAATATGGAAATTAATGTTAGTAATCTTAAACTAATTAATATAATTACTAGCCATTCATCTTATCTTCTTAAACCTTATGATTAACAAGGATATATTCATACAAATAAAGTAGTGGATAGATGTAATTATCCTCTCTTTAAAGACAATAATGTTAGGAATAAATAAAAGGTCTATATCCCCAAATCTCCCAAGAGGTGACAATTTGTTTCAAAGAGAATAATGGAGTTTTAATTATCCAACAAAAAAAATTTCTAGAGCTCTTTCATCCTACCAATGATAATCATCCCACTCAGCATAAGAATTCCAAGAAGATATGTGCAGAGAATAAGGATGGTCCTAGGATCGATTTGAAAGGAATTGATCTCTCATTAAGCATCTTAAACCATATGAAGGATATATGTCTTTGAGAGAAATAGAGCTTGAGCTGGGATAGATTTAGAAGAATGAAGCATCAACCCTTGCTATTATGGATAACTCTAATGATAGGAATAATAATGTAACAATTGGTAAAGAGGAAGAAGGCAAAGAGGAACCTACTTCTGGTGAAGGATAAAGAGGAGGGAATGTTGAAAGATCATAGGTGACAAAGACTGTCGGAGTAAGTACTAAGATCAATGATCCAGAATGTAGTAAGCATATTAAGGATATAGAAGTTGAGGAGGTAGTCACAAAACAAGAGGAGCGAGACAGTGAGAAGGATGCCAAGAATACAAAGGTAGAGATGAACAACAATATGAATAATAATTGCAGGACCTCTCTTGAAACAAAAAGGATGAGGGTAGAAGATTGTTAGGATATGAAAAAGAAGGAAGAGGAACTAGAGAATACAAAGAAGGTGGAAAAATAAGTGAACATCATTAAAAACTATTTTTGTGCAATGAGATGGTCGAAGACCTTATGGAGAATTTTATGGATGAAATAATTGATGAGGAAAAAGTATCTTTGTAAAGAAATTTAATTATGATTTTTTTTTGTAGAATTAAGTAATGTACCCTCTATTTTAGAAGAAGAAGAAATGATGGTAGAATTAAGTCACAAGGAATGGGAGGATCTGCAGACACTCAGAATTACACAAACTAGTGAGGGAAAAGAAACCCTGGACTATGCTAAGACAATTAAGAAAAGGAGAAGAAGATCAATGTTTGAACTAAGAATTAAATATGGGGTTGTTTCTGGCCAAACAAAACTCACCTTGATGTTTTATGTAGGGAAGGGGAAGATCCTTCCCAAAGATCCATGAAGATCCTTACATGGAATGTTAGGGGCATGAATACCCCTAACAAACAACGCATTATAAAATGTTGCATCTCTAATACTAATTCAGATTTAATAATGATCCAAGAAACAAAATTAAATAAAGATGATATTGACACATTTAGGAAAACATTGGGCTTTAGGGAAGTTGTTTTCTTTCTTGGAAATGGGGCTTCAGGGGGTTTATCCATAATTTAGGACCCCAAAAATGTTGTGTTCACTCTAGTTGAATGCCAAAATAATTGGATGAGTAGCTGGGTGAAAAGTATAAAAAATAACTTGAGTTTTCTTCTAATAAATGCTTATGGACCCACATAAAAGAGAGATAAAAAAACAAGTATAGCATGAGATAGAACAATATTTTAAAAAGACCCCTGATAAGATCTATATCATGGGAGGATATTTTAATGCTATCAAAAATCACAAGGAAAAATGGGGGTTGTAAGAGAATGTCAATAGCACCCATATATTTTGTAGAATGGATTAAAAGAAATTTCTTGGAAGAAATCAAACATATGACAATGCCTTCACCTAGAACAATAGGAGAAAAGGGTTCAGTAATACAACTAATAAACTAGATAGGTTCTTCCTTTATGGTAGCTTGAGGAACTTCCCCCATACCATGGAAGTAGAAATTATCCCAATATCTACATCAGACCATTACCCAGTCTAACTAAGGATCTTGGAGGATACAAGACCCAAAAGATGTTCATTCAAGTTTAAAAAGATGTGGTTGAAAGATGGAAATGTATTAAAACTAATTGAATAATGGTGGAATGCTACAAAATAATTAGGGTCCAAATTGTACAAGGTAGCCAATAAACTAAAAATCATTAAACAAAAACTTTAGAGATAGAACTTAGAACACTTTGGAAATATCTTTGAATCCAAAACCAAAATTGAAGAGGAACTAGCTGAAGTAAATACTACGATAATTGAGAAGGGAATGGATGAGACTCTCTACTTAAAAGAGAAAGAGTTTCTAAGAGAATATGAAGAAATCTTGTCTAAGGAGGAAATTTTTTGGAGGTATAAACCTAGAGAGACATGGCTATAGACATGAGACAATAACACTAAATTCTTCCATAACAGTACAAAATAAAGAAGAGTAGTAAATAGAACTACTAGAATTAAAATTGAGAATGGGGTCCACATAGAGGACCCTAAATAGATTGTAGCTCAGGTAGTAAGTTACTTTGAGAATATTTTAAATAATGTGGAGGGATCTAATCTCAAAAGGACAAGAAAATATATTTAAAAATATCCTAAATCTAATAACATGGGATCAAAAAATGATGTTGATGGCAAAATTTACCAAAGGAAAAATAGAGGCAGCCCTAATGCAAATGAATCTAAACAAGTCACCTGGACTAGATAGATTCCCTATTGGTTTCTTTTAGAAGTGTTGGCACTTCATTGGGGATGAGGTGACTGAAGCCTTATAAGGAGTAATAAAATCAAGAAACATGCTTAAGGAGATTAATAATACCTTCCTAGAATTAATCCCTAAAAAGGAAAAAGTAGAAAGCTTTAATGACTTTAGACCAATAGCATTATGTAATACTATTTACAAGCTACTCACCCAAACTATAGATAATATACTTCAAAAACTTCTTCTGATCTTAATCAATGAGGAACAAACTAGTTTTGTTCCAAGTAGGTCCATATATGATGGTGTTATTATATCCCAAGAATCTATCCACTCAATACAAAGGAATGGGTACCCCAATATTCTCATCAAATTAGACATCAAGAAAGCATGTGACAAGGTGGATTAACACTTCCTATGCAAATTCTTAGAGGCTTTTGGCTTTGTGATAACTTGTATTGACATGATCTTTGAATGCATCTCATCCCCTAACATTTTAATTTTAGTTAATGGCTCCCCGGAAGGATACTTTAACATCTCTAGAGGCTTGAGACAATGGGATTCATCTCCCCCTTTTTATTCATTATAATGGTAGAGTCCCTTGGTAGATCGATAACTAGAGCTAGGGAGATTAATAAAATAAAAGGGATTAGAATCACAAGCGGACTGGACCCAACCACACATCATCAATTTTTGGACAACACCATGTTGTATAGACAAGGGGAGAAGAAAGCGGCAAAAGTATTTAAGAAAATATTAGACTCCTCAAAAGCCTCAGGGTAAGAAATAAGCCTGGAAAAATCAAAAGTCTTCTTCTTCAACACTTAGACTAATCAGGAAACAGAGATATGTAAAATATTAAACTTTAAAAAGGGAGAATTACCTTGCATGTACCTTGGGCTACCTCCAGACAAAGGAATTAGATCCTCTAGACTATGGGACCCAATGATAGATATATTAAAAAATAGAACTGACTCCTAGAAAGGAAAATGGTTGTCTTATGTTGGAAGAGCGAGTATGGTTAGATCTATACTATCCACAATGCCAATTTACCAACTATCATGCATTAACCTACCAGTGACCAAAATGGAGGAATTAAATGAATAGACAAACACTTTCTTTTGGCAATACACTGGTAAAAAAATATATATATCATTGCTAGCCTGGGATAAAGTATGCAAAATGAAGGAGGAAGGGGGAGCGGACATAAAATATATCAAAGAACAGAGAAAACCCCTAGGATCTAAGTTGGTTTGGAGAATGTATAGAAACTTGCATCTCAAGTGGGTTAAGATCCTCACTCACAAATACCTCAATAGTTGTGACTCCATGAGTATCTTCGGGGAGAAATATCCTCCTAGAGCATCTAGAATTTGGAACTTTATGCTAGAATGTAGAAACATTATTATGGAGAGACAGACTTAGAATGCAAGGAAGGGCAAGAGGATCTTATTTTGGTCTGATTCTTGGGGAGTTTTTGAGGCCATAGAAAATATGTCCAAATTTGAAGACATAAGGTCCCTTCTAGAATCCAGATGGGGGAAATGTGTGAAAGATTACATTGAAGGTACATAGGGTGATATATCTAAAGGTTGGAAATGGAAATCTATGAATAATTTAGACATTCCAGCCCCCAAAAAAGAAGAGCTAGTAAAGATCCTTGGCTTAAGAAGCTTATATTTTAACTTAGGGGAAGATGATTTAGTATTGGGTGAATCAAGAACAAGGGAATATAATACAAAGGACAGTTATGATTACCTTGTAAGTAAACAACTCAGACCCAAAAAAGAGATCTCCCAAAATTTATGCCGGGACAAATACTGTCCACCCAAGGCAGGCATTTTCTCATGACTAGTACTGCAAAATAGAATTTTGACAACAGAAAGGTTTTAAAAAATGGGTTATGAGGGCCCGAGAAGGTGTCCCCTGTGTGAAGAGGAGGAAGAAAACATAAATCATTTACTACTTAACTGTAAATTCTCAAATCAATGCTCGAAATAGTTAAGCAATAAAATTGGATGGAGCTCTATCTTCCCCAATACTATCTTAGGCATGTTCCAAGCATGGCCTATCATCAAGAAATAATATTTATATGGAGGCCTGTGGAAAGTGGTCCCCTCCATTATAATTTGGGAATTATGGAAAAAACATAAAATACACATTTTCAAGGAAAAGAAATTGGAATGGAAGTAAATTATAAATAAAACATGAGTGGCTATCATTGAAACTCTAAATAGCATAATCATGAAATAGCTAAAAAAGGGAGTTTATATGACTTTTGGGATGAGAATATGAGGGAAAGATAGATTGGGATTTAAATCCCCCCTTATGTGGGGCCAAGAGCCAATGATAATGAGAAGAAAAGAGCTTAGTGTATTGGGAAACCTCCAAAAGAAGGATGGTTCAAGCTTAATTTCGATGGGGCCTCTCAGGGAAATCCAGGAATAGATAGAATAGGATGTAGTATATACAATGAAGAAGGAATAGAAGTATCTAGAAAGGCTCAACCAACAGGAATAGAAAGAAATAATATGGTAGAATTTTCATCCCTTGTGGAAGGACTCCTGATATGTAAGAAATTGGGGATTAAAAAATTGACTATTGAAGGGGACTCAACAATTATAATAAATGCCCTCAGGAAAGGATCTATGCCTAACTGGAGATTGAATGCTATTCTCTCAAGAGCTCTCTACTTAATTAAGTCCTTTAGAAAGATTACCATTAATCACATCTATAGAGAAATTAATACCAGAGCAAATGATTTGGCTAACAAAGGGGCAGATAGTCTAACAATTGAGTAAGGCTTTCGAGATAGACTAAGGAAAGAGAATCACGACAAGAAATTTTAGTTGTTGGAAAGACCTTGTCATTCTACGAGAATGATATCCCTCCAACTAATAAATAAGAGGTTCCCTCAAATGACATCAATCTTCTTATGATTTACACTTAGATATATATTTCCCTAAGGGTACATTAAAATTTACAAGAAAATACATATAAAGCCTATAACATTTATCCATTAGGTTATAAATAATTATTAATTGAACAAGACGAATATTAACAATTCTATTTGTTTATGAGAAATCAGAGGTTCAATAGGCCATATTTATTAATTATGGAAAATCCTTTTCAATGAATCTAGTGTCGTCTCTTACCATTATAAAGCATCCTTTCAAGCCTGACTTCCAAATGGCATGTAATTATAAGAACTTTGAATTCATTAATCCTCGCATAAGGGGAAAAGACCTTTTCTTTGCTTTTGATCTAAAACTTCATATATTTTAACACATTTTGAGTTTACTGAATCCAAAATAATCTCTTCCTCATGACATCATTAATTAAGCCACGTCACATCATTAGGAGCCTTTCTAGATTATTTGGGAAAGACACTCTATGACCACTTATAACTACCTAAGGTCACACTTTTTAACACAAAAACTTGAAATTGTATTTCCAGCTTCGTCTTCTCTCCCTGTAAGTAGTAGTGATGTACAAAGATGGAAACTCTATGAAGCTGTCTGGAATGAAACGTAAAATGACAATCACCGATGTAGTCACAAAGGATAGCATGGAAGGTATTTTAAATTTTCTTCATGAACTTGTCATTGGTGTCGTAATGAAGATGTTCGGTGAAGAATACATCCTTAATGTGGACAAAACTAGGGTCAATTCTAAGATTTCTTCAATTTTTTTAGCTCTAACAATGTTCTTTGAAAAGGACAAAGAATCAGCCAACCGATTATACAAGAATCTCTTTATTAATGACATTTTGGTGAATTTAAACAAAGTTCTAGAAAATATTGATGAGGAGATAATGATTTTGAAGCCAAGGCATTATGATAGGTGTGACAAACCAGTTATGAGATACCCTATTTTATGGGTGGAAGATTGGGAAAGATTTGATGAAAGGGTACCAAAAGTTTCTTGGAATTTTAATTTTCTCCTTTGGCTTTTCCACATCAAGAGTCAAGCAATAGATGTTGGTTTTCTTAATATCTCACAGGGGAGGGAATAGAAGGATATGAGGAGGTCTTAGAAGTTGTAAACGTATCTTTCTTTGATGAAGGCAAAGATAGGTGTGAGACTATAGAAGGGTCCTAAAAGGGAAAAAAGTGAGGATGAAAGAGGTTAGTGAATGCTATGAATAATGAAGTCCCAAGAGAGGCCAACTATGATAGAAAGGGAAAGGGTGTCAATTTGGGCTAGAATTGTCATACTTAGCTAGGGGAAGGGAAGATAGATCATTTTTTGGTTTTAAAGAAATAGCAGAACTTAGATTTTCTCCTTTTTGATCTTGATAAATTGACTATGCTATCATTCCATGGCTCTAACTTCAAAACTCTCATCGGCTCGTGATATATTTGGAACTTTGCTTGATATGAATATGAATCTCGTACACATTTACAATAGGTTTTTGATCATCTTAGGGTTAGAAATAATTGGTATCTATGGATTATTTGGTCTTGAGCATTAGCATCTTGACTCTCCATGGTATGGATTTGATTCTATGATGCCTTCTGGAAATAAATAGGCTCTAAAATTTTATAGTAGGGTCCTTCCGGTAGGAATGACAAACAAACCATCTATGGTTTTACTATTTATCTAACTTATTTGGATAAGGGTCTCTTGTAATTGTATAATATGACTATATATTCCTAATGAGGAGTTGTATTCTGATAAATAAAATAAGCATCAATGATAACAAAGGAGAGAGTAGGTTGACCTTAAAGCTTATGTCTATTCTCAGAACTAACCTTATTTTTCTTTCCTAGGATATGCACTAATGGTGATTTCCTCCAGTTTGGAAACTCATGGGTTAGTAGCTCTCTTATTGGTTGGGTCACTCACACTTCCTCAATTCTATATAGGCATATTTATTCCATTCCATTTTATTTTATATTCCATAATTTATTTTTTATCTATTCCTTATATATATTTAGTTTAATTGATTCATATCGTTACGATACACTATCACCTTATTTTATTTAAAATTAAAATTTTGTAAGTGTTAATCCCAAGGCTCTAAGAATACATGTATACATATATATCTTATTTCCTTTATTTTCATAGGGGTTTCCATTTTATCTATGTTTTCCTGCTCTTCAAAAAGGGCATTGATATAAAATGTTTTTTCTGCCCTTCTTGGGATCCCACTCTACAGGTTCTCATTTTTCATTTGGTAGTTCATCTCTTCTTATTAATGCTAGGCTCTCTTGTTCTTCTTTTTTATTTTTCTTTCAGATAGCTCCCCAACCAGCAAGATATCTGAGATTCTTTCAGTCTCTAACTTTTATGATTTTGGACAGTTGGCTTGTTCATCATAATTCTAAGGTTTATATATATATGTGTGTGTGTGTGTGTGTGTGTCACAAAGTCCTTAGTATTATGACTTTCCTGATTCGTGGAGTATGATTTATCTACTCTTTTCTATTGGAAAAATATGCTTTGGGTTTTGTTGTGCTTGTTGAAAATAGTAGCTTCGGTTAGATAATTGTGAATAGTTCTATAAGATCAATAGAATGATATAATTACATGTATGTATGTATGTATGTATGTATATATATATATATATATATATATATATTAATATACTTTGTATATTGATATATGTATATACATACACATTTAATATTCAAAAATTATATCGGCATATTAATCTTATTGCTAAATAGAATTACCATTCACAAATGATATTGAAAGAATTATGTTTATGTTCCAAGTATATCAATCTACATTACTAAATCAATTTCATTATTATTCGATGAAGATCGATCTAATTGATATTAGAAATCTTATACTTGTCACCGACAATATGTGTATTGCAACGATCAAATTTACATCTAATTAAAGAACATTACTCATTGAAGATAACAAACAAATCTTGATTATATTTAATATATGAATCGGTTTATATAAGCGTCAATCTAAGTTTATTATTGGGTTGATTAGCATGAGTTATGAAGAGACACGATGATGAATAGACATGTCTCCACTTTGGTGGAGATGTGCATATCCACCATCGTACCCCTTTAAACTATATATATACTCAAACTTGATTGATATGCTAAGCACCAAAATCAATTAGTGCAAATAAATATGGAAATCAATCTCTATAATTCATATTCAGACATCAGTATTAAAAATCTGAAACATTATATATCTCCCACTATATTTGAGAGAAAATATTGTCTTGTTCATGTTATAACTTGCAAGTAAGATCAATTAATATTAGTAAGAATTACATTCTGAAATTAAAAGGACATATACTGTCCAGATCTGAGATAAATATAATAATCATTCAACATGGTATCAATGCCTTGCTAAGGAAGATCCAAATAGATTTGAGAATTCAAATTACTCAAAAACACAAATATTTATTCTCTCTCAAAATTGCAATCACATTCCATTCTTCATAATGTCGAGTGTAATCATATTTGAAGATCAACTTGAAGGTGAAACCAACTTTGTATCATGGAAATTTAGAATCATGATGATATTGAAAGAAAATAAATTAGACTCATTTGTAAAGGAAAACAAAATAGAACCAAAAAATGATCCTGAGAAAACTCAATGGATGGAGAACAATGAAAAGGATATGAAAATTATAATAGATGTAGTTAGGGATCATATAGTACCTATCTTATCAAAACATGATACTACATACCTAATGTTTAAATCTCTTGAAAGCATATTTGAAATAAACAACACTAGTAGAATCATTTTTCTAAAAAGGCAACTTCATCATGTAAAAATGAATAAGAGAGAATCCATCACCATATATTTTATAAGAATCACTGAACTAAGAGATCAACTCTCAATAGTTGGAAATCAAATTGATAGAAAAGAGTTAACATTAATAGCTCTAGGTGGCCTACCAACTTCATGGGAGTCATTCATTCAAGGAATAAGTGTAAGGTCAAAACTCCTTAAATTTGATAGGTTGAAAATGAATTGCTTACAAGAAGAATCTAGATTAACGACCAGAGGAAACAATCAAAAGCCCATAGATGAGGATATTCATGTATTAAACACAAATTCTCATAAGAAGGGAAAGAAGAAAAATTTCAAAAGAAAGAAGAATATTTATGGAAAGGGATCATCCAAGAAGAGGATGGACATGTCTCAAATACAATGTTTCAGATGTGATCAGTATGGACATTATGAAATCAAGTGCCCTGATAGAACAAAACAACAAGTATCCTTTGCTAAAGCTAGAAAGGCTAATATAGAATATGATTCTGAGAAGTTTGTTTTCTATTCAGCCTTATCAATCCAAGTTTCAAAAAAACTCAACACTTGGGTAATTGATAGTGGATCATCAATACACATCACATGATTCAAATAATACTTACACACTATGGTAGAAGAATTTGATGAAGAAGAAAATATTGGAGATGATTAAGCTTATCTAGTAAAGGGGGTTGGAACTTGCACCATAAATTTGAAGTTAGGCATATCCCTTCAACTCACTGAAGTATTGTATGTATGAAAAATAAAAAGGAAACTAGTATCTATTTCTGCTCTAGAAGACAAATGATATAGGGTTACCTTTATGGATGGAAAATTTCTAGCATGGCCAAAGAGCTCCACCATAAATAAAGCAAAAACTATTGGAATAAGATAAGGATGTCTTTACAAACTCTGTACTGATTTAAATCAAGCCCTAATCCATGAGACTTGTGACTCAAATAAAATTTGGCACCGAAGATTAGGACATATTCATTTTTTTGCCCTACACGTAGTAGAAAAAATGGTGACAAGGTTTCCCAAATTAAAACAATTTCATGAAGGATCATGCAAAGGGTGTGCCCTAGGAAATAATACAAAGGGGAAATTCCTAAATAGCTTTAGTAAAACTAAAAATGTATTAGAATTAATTCACACTGACTTATGTGGACCCATGTCTATGCCCTCCATAGGAGGATTCTTATATTATACAATCTTTGTAGATGATTTTTCTAGAAAGACTTGGATCTATTTTCTTAAATGTAAAGAGTCAGAGGAACTCCCTAAAAGGTTTAAGGAGTTCAAAGATCTTATGGAAAGTTTGACTGGGAATAAAATCAAAGTACTAAGAACAGATAATGGGAAGGAATACACTTCAAAAAAATTTAAAGAATTTTTTATAAATGTTGGGATTAAGAGGGATTTTATTGTACCTTACAATCCACAACAAAATGGTATTGTTGAGAGAGAGAATATAACTATTGTAGAAGCTTCTAGATCAATTTTGTACAACCAAAACATAGAAACTTCATTTGCACAGAAGCTTCTAGGATAGCTGTCTACATTCAAAATATATGTCCTCACTCACATCTAGATAAAAAAACTCCCAAAGAAGCATCCACTGGTGTAAAACTAGACATAAGTCACTTCAAAAAAATTGGTTGTCCTGTCTATAATCATGTGCCTAAAGAAAAGAGGTGTAAGTTAGAACCCACTGGCAAGAAAGGGATATTTGTGGGCTATAGTGAAACATCGAAAGCCTACATAATATAAATACCTAGATACAAACAAATTAAACTTAGCAAAGATGTCATCTTTGAGGAAGACATTTCTTTCAAGAGATCCAAGAGTTCTCATGAGATAGAAATTCAATATTCTCCTAAAGATAGGGAGGAGGATCATGCTCTTGAGATTTAGAGGGAGTCTCCTAAAAAAACTATAAATTAAAATCAGACTACTCCAATAGAAGAACCCAACAACAACAAAAAGAGACCACTCTGGGCTAGAAAGATGATTGAGGAAGATGAGAATTATGCAACACCCAAAGGAACTTTTAAAGAAAGTAAGAGACCCCACATATTTTCTAGCTATGTTGCCTTAATGATTGAGATCATTAATTGAACCAACTAGTGTTCCAGATGCTCTCAAACATCAAGTATGAAAAGATGCCATTACAGAAGAGTATTAATCCATTGTAAAAAGTGGTGTTTCAAATATAGTACCAAGACCAAAAGAGAAATATGTTGTCTCTTCCAAATGGCTCTTCAAAATCAAACATGTTGCAGACAGATATATAGAGAAACACAAAGCTCATTTTGTTGCCAGAGGTTTTTCACAGAAAGATGGTATTGATTATGAAGAGACGTTTGCACCTTTTTCCTCTTACACCTCAGTCAAAGTAGTAATAGCTATTGCAGCAGCTAAAAGATGGAAGATCCATCAAATGGATGTGAAAACTATATTCCTGAATGGAACCATCAATGAAGAAGTCTATTTAGAGAAACCTGAAGGTTTTGTGATATATAAAGATGAATCACATGTATGTAGATTAAAGAAAGCTTTATATGGACTTAAATAGGCCCCCAAAGCCTGGTATGATAGGATTGATCACTATCTTGTGGGACTAGGATTTTTGAAGAACGATGCATATCCAAATCTCTATTTTAAATTAATTAATGGTGATATGTTAATACTTATTTTATATGTTGATGACTTGCTAATCACAGGAGAAGATCACCTTATCAATCAATGTAAGAAGGACCTAGCTTCAGAATTTTACATGAAGGACTTAGGCATTCTACATTACTTCCTTGGATTGGAAGTCTAGCATAAATCAGATGGTATCACTCTTAGTCAAGGAAAGTCTACTATTGATATCCTAAAGAGGTTTGGAATGTTGGACTATAGACCCATGTCTACACCTATGGAAACCAATTTACACAAATTGAAGGAAACAACAACATAATCAAAATTTGTAGATCTCACTCTCTATCGACAGATAATTGGATCATTGATGTACTTGGTTAACACACGACTAGATATATGTTATGTAGTGAATGTGCTAAGATAGTTTATGTGTGAACCAAAGGAGATACACCTTGTTGATGCAAAGAATATTTTGAGATACCTTCAAGGTACTATTGGATATGGTCTTAAATACAAAAATGTAAACCTAGATATGCATGGATACTCTAATTCAGATTAGGCTAGAAGTGTAACCGATCAAAAAAGAACATTGGGATGTTTCTTCAGTTTAGGATCAACAATGATCTCATGGGTCAACAAAAAATAGTAATTGGTGGCACAAATCTCAATAAAAGTCAAATACATTATAGCTTCTATGGGAGCAAGAGAAGCAGTATGGCTCAAAAAATTACTTGTAGGATAATTTGGTGAGCCCTTGAATCCTACTATTATCCGTTGTGATAATAAGAGTTGTATTAATATTTTAGTGAATCCAGTGTTCCATGATAGATCAAAGCACATCAACGTTCCTTATCACTATGTGATAGACATGGTAGAAAGGAATGTGATTCAGTTGGAGTATATTAGTACAAGTGACCAGACAACAAACATTCTCACCAAGCCTCTCCCCAGAGTAAAAGTTGGACACTTTAAGAAGAAACTTGGTATGGTTGAAGATGTAAGTCATTATTGAGATTGGGTTTCAAATTATTTATTTGTACTAATGTGTGTGTGTGTGTGCGTGTGTGTGTGAAATATGTTTAATGTATAAACTATTTTTATCATATGTGTGACTCCATGACTTGTCATATTATTGAAAGGTGACAATATTTTAGATAATGAACACTTGTATTTGACATTGTAAGATGACAACTTTATAATGATTAGCTTCACTATCATGATGGATATCATGTGATTTGATATCCATAGACATGTTAGTTAGTATCTATTGGACATTCTGATAGATATCATGAGACTTGATATCAATTGAAGATCATTATGATCCTTATGAGATATTCATGGTGGATAGTGTATCTGTGGATATACCATGATTTGTTATGGTAGACATCATGAGACTTGATGTCAGTTCACATACCATAATATGGATATTTTATGAAAAATTTCATGTGACTTGATATTCTTGAGCATATCATATCTTTTGATATCACGGGTAAGGTGGTATCTCTTCTCACAATAGATAAGCTTATTGTGCTATATACTTTGTCATATTTTTATCCTCCCTAGCTAAGAGGGAGTTTTGAAAATGGTAGCTTTGGTCAGAAAATTGTGAATAACTATAAGATCAATAGAAAGATATAATTACATGTATGTATATATATATATATATATATATATATTAATATACTTTGTATATATATATATACACACACATACACATTTTATATTCAAAAATTATATCATCATATTAATCTTATTGCTAAATCAAATTACCATTCACAAATCAAATTGAAACAATTATGTTTTTATTCCAAGTATATCGATCTGCCTTACTAAATCAATGTCATTATTATTTGATGAATATCGATCTAATAAATATTAGAAATCTCATACTTGTCATCGATAATTTGTGTATATTGCAGCAATTAGATTTGCATCTATTAAGGAACATTACTCATTGAAGATAACAAATGAATCATGATTATATTTAATATATGAATCGGTTTATATAAGCATTGATCTGAATTTTTTATTGGGTTGATTAGCATGATTTATAAAGAGGCACGATGATGGATAGACATGTATCCACCATCATACCCCTTTAATTATATATATACTCAAACTTGATCGATATGCTAAGCACTGAAATCAATTAGTGCAAAGCAATCTGGAAATTGGTCTCTTTCATTCATATTCATAAATTAGTATTACAAATCTGAAACATTATATATCTCCCACTATATTTGAGAGGGATTATTGTCTTGTTCATGTTACAACCTACAAGTAAGATACAAAGATTAGTAAGAATTACATTCTGAAATTAAAAGGACATATACTGTCTAGATCTAAGATAAATCTAATCATCATTCAATAGTGCTCTTGGTTGATATTTAAGATTCCCCTCTATCAATATTTGAGATTCAAGTAGAGTTCTTTATTGTATCCAATAAATGGGATGTAGGTCTTCATTTTAATTTTGAAACTTTAAAAGATCTCCTAACAATAAATTATGAGTGAGGGCTCTATTTAAAACTAGACAAGAAGATAAGTTGAGATTTGATATGGTCTCACCTTCTGAGGAAATGGTTAAACTCTTTTTCAGAAGATATGCTAATAGTGTTGGTAATTTAGTATGTGGTAATGCTAGTCTGGTCTAGTTTAAGATAGTTTCTTGTATATTTATGTAGTATGTGTCAAACGCTAACCATGGATTGCAGATAAAAGGTAAGTTTTCAAGTTTTATGTTTTCTATTTACTGTTGTAACATGATGAGAAACTGTATCAAATAATGGGAAAGCTCAAGAAAGACACAGAGTACCATGAAACAGGAATTAGGATGTTGAGAGATGAAAGAAGAGAAACTAGTGGAGTCCAGGAAATAGTTTCTTATGTAATTATGGACACAATTGTACAAGTGTCTCGGACATATGAAATGTAACATCAATCCTAAAGGGATAGATAATTGGAATACTATTATAACATCATTCCTTTATCTAAAAATATGAACGTATATATGTATCTACAAGCAACAGACCTCAGAATTTGTTAATGAGGTTCCTTTTCCCTCATATCATCACTTATTGACCTAGGCAAGATACGTATTCTTTATGTACAGGACTGCATAAGTTTTAGGCTACAACAGAGGTTTTTCTTTCCTCTGTTCTTTTTCTTCTGATGCCTGCACTAAATGGAGGTGTAAAAATTATTTTCAATATTAATAAAATTCTTAAGGCTTCGACCTATAACTTCTCAAAAAAAAATGTCTGCTAGTTTTTTATTAATTTTTTTTTAATTAAAAACTTCAAAAATTTCCGCCAGTGATTAATATTTCTTGTTTTTATTTATTATATGTTTGTATATGCCTAATTTATATGGAATATGGAAAATATTTTTGGACATATTGGAAAATTTATTTTATGGGGTTATTGGTGATTTTTTGGGAATCCATGTTATTGAATTTATGGCCTTGGAGGCTATCTTTCTTTCATGGATCATAACTTGGGCATATGGAGTTGGATTTTAGACTTCAAATAGTCAATGCCAGTGATTAATATTTCTTGTTTTTATTTATTATATGTCTGTATATGGCTGATTTATATGGAATATGGAAAATATTTTTGGGCATATTGGAAAATTAATTTTATGGGGGCATTGGTGATTTTTTGGGAATCCATGTTATTGTATTTATGGCCTTGGAGGCTATCTTTCTTTCATGGAGCATAACTTGGGCATATAGAGTTGGATTTTGGACTTCAAATAGTCAATGGAAAACTCTTGGAGAGCTCTACACAGTGGTTTAGATTCAGTGTAGATTTGGCATGGTTTATTTAGTAATATATTAATTTTTACTGTTTATGGGTTATTTTGACTATGGTGACATTATTAGTTTATGACATGGTGAATCTTATAGATTTGGGTTTGATGTCATTTTATACTCAGTTTGTATATCGGATTGGTCTCATGTTGACATGGTTATCAGTATTTGATTTGAATAGGTATGTTTCATTGTTGGGTCTACAAGTTGTGCAGTGTTGTAAGCATATTATACTTAGAGGTTGCATATATAGATTGGATATGGGTTGTCTATGCTCATAGATATTTCATTATTTATGATATTAATATTGGTGGCATGTTATGGCCACATGGTTTTAAAATTTTTTCTCATGTAGAGGGGGTGATATGTTGTTACCAGGTACAATCATGGTGGAGGATTATGGTTGACTATGTTATGCTGACAGATTGGATATATTGAGAGTTAGATGCTTGCTTTATGGATGTGATCATCGTTCCATAGATGTTTCTTGGGTCTAGGGACTTTGGCATGACATGATTGTATTTGTAGGTGCTTTAATTTATGATCATTTATTTGGATTCTTGATTTTGCTATAGAACATATCTTCTTGGTTGAGGATCATGGTTACTTTGGTTTCTTTTGGAGAGCTCATGATGCTAGCTTTGATTTATTTCATGGTCTAATGCCTTCATTGATACTCATGTTATAGGATGGTTTTATCATGATGTCATGGATAGCTTGGATATGTTATTTAGTGGGATCTTGTGACAATGATGATGTGGCAATGTAGGATTGGTTCCTAGTTCCTGGTTTGTTGGTTGGCGGTTTATTTCTTCTTGGTTTGGAGATCTTGTTTTCACTTATTACTAACATATTAGTTGTGTGTGTAGACCTATAGTATCTTCATGTAAGATATGGATATCATGATGCCATGTGTGACTCAGTACTACGGTTGAGTGGGAGTTATTGGAATTGATATTTATTTAGAGTTTGTAGATGTTGGAGGATGTCTTAGATCCTATTGCTGCAGAAGTGTCTTTAACATTTCCTAGTGCACTTGTAGGTGGTGGTTATCTTCATGGTATTTGGAGATGGTGACATCTTGAGGACTCATGGGGTCCTTGGTTGAGGTGTGGTTTATGATATCATTTGATATTTTGTCCCACTAGTACATTTGAGACCTTTTTCTGATGGTCGATTGTCTAAATTTGGACAGTATACCATCGATTAAGCAACACCATCCGACATCCCAATTTTGTAGTCAGAAACACCGATGGTTACGATAGGCATCGTACATGTGACGTCTGTAGTCATTGCAAAAGGGGGTTTCAACACAATGAATATACTCATTGGGTCTACTTGTAGCTGTCCCACATTCGACGGATCTCCATCAAATGTAGTTAGTTACCGATAGAAATGATGTACCTACGACAGGTAACCGTCATAAGCTTTTGATGCCTATTTGTCATTGGAAGATTGTTTACTGATAGAAATGCTATTGGTGCGATGGTTATCCATCGAGAATTTTTGACAGATTATCGTTGTTTCTCTGATGCCATCATAATTGCGATGGACATCAAAAAAAATTAAAAAAAAATATAAATTTATCGATCTAGTTTGACTCGATTGGTGTTCTTTCAAATTTGCTTGTCATTCAAAGATGACTTTACAGTAGATTTGATAGCGACTCGTACATTATTGAGTCAAGTCTAGAGACTTGGATTTGTAGATCACTATGGTGTCCGTGATGACTTGGGAGAAGTCTTCTTCTAGGTGAACCGAGCTGAGAGACTTGGATTACAGAAAGTGGGTCATTTGATGAGACTTATGAGACATTGGATGCCTCTTCATAGCAGGTTCACAGTGCGGTCTGTGGTGTTTCTTTGTGACTTGGTTCTTGGTAGCCATTGAGATGAATCGATATGACTTGATCTTGGGTCAAGACTTATTGAGGTGAGCTGAAGTGATCATTGCTCCTTGAAGTGATTGATGTTTCCAATAGATAGTCGTCACTTTTAGTTTTGTCATCGATTATTCTTTGGTTTCCGTCATAATTGCAATTGGTGTTCACTATTTTTTAAAAAGAAATATATATTTGTCATATGTTGATTGAGATCTTAAATTATTGAGCTTCTCTTGTTTTCGATAATAGTTTAACATTATCTACTTAACAGGGCCAACCATGTGAAGGTGGAAGCTCATCTAGCCCCTCCTAGGATCCTCTTATGACCCTTTACAACACTTTAAGACCTCTAAAATGTGTATTCTTAGGGGTTGTAAAGGGTCATAAAGGGTCATAAGGGGTCCTGGGACACAACAGCTAAGAACCATAAATGTAGGCATCATGGTCACAATTGTTTGGAGACACAACATAATTGAATGCTATACCTAGACAATGCAACACAACCACTACTCTTGTAGTTCCAAGTTGACATTGCGGGATCCAAAAACCAAAGATAAGGAATCTATATATGGTTTTTGGATCCCACAGTGTTAACTTAGAACTACATGAGTAGTGGTTGTGTTGCATTTTTTGGGTATAGAATTCAATTATGTTGTGTCTCCAAACAATTGGGACCATGATGCCTACATTTATGTTTCTCAGCTATTGTGATACCTACATTTATGTTTTGTAGCTATCGTGTTTATTTGCATGTTCTTTATGTTTGGCTTCTCTCCCTCGCATCGAAAATAAGATTTTCCCACTCTGAATCGAGAATGTGCATGCAACACAAGCAGAATATGTACATATAGCAGGTGGAGCTAAGAAGACCCAACACATTTACATTTTTTTCTCCTTTGTTTCTTATACACCATCTCTATTGGAAAGTTTCTTCATGGATGGCCTCCACTATCTTCCCCACTACAACTGTAACCACTATTCATTCTCCTGTGGTCATTACTATCTTCTCTATTGATCAGACCTCCACTGTAATTTCTCTGATGAAAAATTCCAAATTCAATTTTTGGTATTCCTTCATCTCCCCTCAACTCCATCACTTATGTGTATGGCTTCTCTCCCTCGCATTGAAAATAATATTTTTCACACTCTGAATCGAGAATGCGGGTGCAACACAAGCAGAATATGCACAGATAGCAAGTGGAGTTGAAAAAACACAACACGTTTGCATTTTTTTAATAGGTAAAAATTACAATGTTCACAATGGTCTATAACTTAAAATACGCAATTAAAGACCTCTATAAAAAATGCAACCCTGTTGTGTTTTTCAGCTCCACCTGATATCCTATGTATATGAATTGAGATTGCATATTGAACTAGGCGTCTCCTTCTGCATTGCCTAAAACTAAGAGACTATCACAGTTAACATCTAAATGGTGTGTCTCATCATTGCAACTAATCCACCTTAAACAATTGATTAACCATTCTAGACAAGATGATGATTTTAGTATTGTGTTTTAGAAAAGAACCCATTGAACATTCTAATACTAATTTCTCCCAAAATATGAAATCCACTAAAATTTAGCGAAAACCCCTCCAACATTACAATAGTGTATAAAAGGAAACTCAGTGTCCAAACATGGAACTAAGCTCAAACACGTGTGAATAAACATCAGTCATTATCAAATAAACATCAGTCATTATCAAATAAGTTGCATAAATGAGAATCATTTTTTTTTTGGCTTTCTCTTTTTTTCTGCTTCCTTATATTGTTGCAGAGGCATATCCATGTCCAGAGCGTCATTTCTTCTTGGTAGTGCACTTGATCTCATTGTCCTTTGCAAAGGTGGGTCCTCTGCAATAACAAATAAAAGCCTTCAATTAAAAACATATTATCATAATTGGGGTTAATTTAAAATATATTCATTATTGTTACAAGCATTTCAATACATTAAAAAACATAAACGTGACACTCTTTACCTTGTCCAACCACATCATCTTGCTCGGTGGCTTAAACCTCAACACACTCATTAGGAACAACATCCTCTACATCCCCTGCAATTGCAATACAAAATGTTTTATTAATCCCAACACATTATAATTAAGTTTCTATTACTACACCAAATTCAATTTAACATGTTTGCTAGTATTAAATATTCATTAATCAAAATTCAAATAGAAAATGTATACCTTGAGTACTACAATTCACATTAGAATCGATGCCTCCATTGTGCTCGGCTGGTGCAGTATCAATATCAGCAGGTTGCATTCCAATGTAAATAATTAGTGTATTTATCAACAATATATACATATAAATACAAGACAAATACTGAGAAATGTTAATCATTCAGTTTACTACATATAAATATATTCACTTTGAAGCTTTAAACAAATATATAATCAGTGTTTCCTTACTTAAAACAAATATATTCACTTTATGTTGGAACTTAACATCAAATACGGTAATTGGTAAAGTTTTCAAGTTGAAATAAAAATCAATTGACTTATTTACCTGATCGACAGATCTAGCAGAAGAACCTTGTGCACTCATTGCTCGGTATCGTTCAGCCATGACTTTATAGCCTTGTTTGAAGCCTATTTTTTTGTCCTCTTCTGTAATCAATTTTTTGAACTCCAAGGCCTGCATTTTTTATTGGTATCATGAATTTTTATTGTAGTGAATTTCATCAAAACTAAATTGATTGCAATTTAATTATAAATATTTGCATACGATTTTTCATTTACTAATACTTACAACTTGTGCAACAAGTTTTGAATATCCACCTGAGCCAAGCCTGTGTTGCCCATGCTTTTGTTTTCTTGCCATTGTTGCCTTTGTTGTGTCAGGCAACCTATGTGATGTTTGAAGTATGTTAGATCACATAGGTAAAAAGAGTAAATAGTACATAATTTCATTATTAACATTATCACGTACCTTCTTTCCTCAGGTGATACTACTCGTCCACTATGTCTTGAACTTCTCTCATGTGCATCCTTTTTAAGATCCTCCCACTCATTAATAGGAATATAGGGAGGCCGCTCATAATAAGGGTTGTGTTCTATTTGGCTCCTATAGTTGTCCCTAATATACTTCAAAACAGTGCCCGCTTTGTCAAGCAGTCTAAGTCTATGAAAGACTTTGGGTCCAAAAAGTGTTGTCATAGACTCAATGAGCTTATTCTTTAACCCTTTATCTTGTGCTGACCACCTTTTAAGAAAAAAAACTATTAGATTCATAAATGAAGTGAAGCTACCTTTTAATATACTTGAAGAAAGGGATGAAATGAAATCTAATCTTGCAATGAAATCAAAATATGATACCATGTGCGTATGGTTGGCCCGAAAATGCGCAAACATTCATCATTAAGTTTTTCATAAAATAGATTATTCCCTGCAAGATAATTACGAGATTATTATAATTAGTTATTGCAAGGGACCACACAAGGGGTTAGTGCATTACGTTATGAGTATTATATTGTATAGTAAAAGAAAGGATCAATCTTTAAAGTACCTAGAAGTTGGGCTACTCTCAAGGGAAGTCCATCTTCATTGCTCATGAGCAATTGATCACATTGTATTGTTCCCGTACATTTAACACGAGTACATCCAAGAATTGCACCATCACCTCTTACATAAAATGAATCCAATATTACAAAATGCCCCCTAAGAAAGAATATATAGTTCAAGTGAAATAAACACATGATAAATAAGAGATAAAAAGAGGAGTCTACTTACCTATAGTAAGTGTACTTGCCGACATTTCAAGCGGAACTACCTCTGTGGATCTAATCCTCATACCAAGCGTCGTACTCAACATAGGTTCAATAGCAGGTGCTGAACAAAAATATTGTTAGAGCATAAAAAAATATGGATAACCATGGACAAGATGGAGGATAAAACATGCGATGTACCATCTGAAGTATTTGCATCTAAGGTAATGCCCTTTAATCTATTTAGCATCCCTTGTAAAGGGAACACATACATATTTTAGTTAATGACATAAATAAAATAGTATACTATAAAAATCATTATTGAACTTTTGTTATAATCAAAAACTACATTAATACTTATTCTATAGTTCTGAACACGGCCAATCAACATATCCGCTACCATCTGTATTTCAGGAGTGTGAAGTTGAATATTTGTCATTCGAGCTAACTCTTTTGATATTGCACAAAGGACCCTTTCCAATGCAACCATAGGACCAACCTCTGATAAAAAATCAACATCGAAAGGATCATGCTCATTTTGTGGCTCCTCATGGACTACTTGTTCCTTTCCCTTTCTCTGATCAGCACTCGTTTGTGAGAAAAATATTATTATCCCTTTATTTAAAAGCAATTCAAAATAGTAGAACAACAAAATATACGCATTAACATAACAAAAATATGCATTAAAATTTTTCTTGTATGTGCATTTGTACAACAATGAGTTTTACCTGTCAGGAAGAAGTCCCATGAGAACTATCACCACCGTGCGTATCCTGTGGCTGTTGATCCATACTATAGCTCTGTATTTCAAAAAAAATCATTCAGACATGTTAAAACACGTGTTCTTATTCTAAGTTACATTTAATAATAGACAATTATCAAAATGTGTACCACCTTGTCCATGATAATGATGGGGTTTTTTGTATCTATGCGATTCAAATTGTAATCAATAAGTAACTCCTCACCTCCATGTATTTATTTGATCACACATAAAAATAAGTGATTTCCCTCGGGCACCTCAAATATGCAATTGGGTTGCTTCTTAGTTGACACAGGGCGTGTACTGTTTATAAAACCTGTAATATTCCCTAATGCTTTTGGTCTTCCATCAACGTATATAGCTACTTTTTTACTTTATTCACTGACTTTTTGTTGTATATAATTTTCCGCGAGTGCATACCTACACATACTTTTTTTATATTTAACAATCTGCATCCAACTACTATAATCATAACAAGGTCTGACATACTCCATCAATTTGACAACTTTGTTGTAAGAGACCTTTATGCCATCCATGGAAAATAGGCCCAAACCATGTAATGAAGATGGTGCTATGTGATATATCCTCTCTTTAACACAAAAATTAGTGTTTATTGGAGGAAGTTCATTGGGGACCCATTTTTTATGTAGATGTTTGTACCTAAACGGTAGCTCAGAGTCACCTTTTCTCTCATCATCATAAGAACACGACCCCCCTTGTGCAAGGAAAAATTTCACGCATTTATTGAATTTCTTTATGATCTTTTGACCTCGAGTCAATCTCATTGAATTACACGTACTAAATGTCTCACTTTCTTCTATTCCTAGATTTTCCTCACTCAAGGAAGACAATTCTGACAAATACCTTTTCGCTAGTACCTACACCTCATGCACTTGTACCTGACAATCCATGAGACTGTGTGGGATACTTGACATAAGATAATAGTTATATAATCAGATAAACATAGGTCACTCCATAGTTTTCATTATATCTTGTGAAGGACATTATTCATTGTTAAAATTATCTATTTATCCAACAATGTTTTGAATATCTCAACATTGCATATAACTAAACATCTCAGCATTGCATGGGACACCACTATTGTGGCATTTCGTCAAATAGTTCTTGTGCCTTGCCACTAGTGTTTTTATTACATTTTGTAAAGGACTTTATATATTGTTAAAATTATCTATTTATACTTTCAGAATTAGCTCACTCCATTGCAGGGAACAAAGAGAATCCCCTGTGATTTAACATCATTGGGATGCCTCCTTTCATTAGCTTCATGTCACATTCTCATAACTTCTCATAGCTTCCTATGTGTTTCATCCTTCATTTATACACTTCCTTCCTAAGGGGTATTCTTGAGTTCAAACACATTGAGTTGCTACAACTGAATTATAAATCATGAATTCACTATAAAATTAATTCACTATAAATCAAGAGGCATTATAAATCATGAATTCACTATAAAATTACTGTATTCCTCTAGATTTCATATGGACATTTTGTCATATGGTTGGCATGTATGTTTATTCAAATGGATTTATATCATTTGGAATGGATATATGATCAATTGATATCAAATTCTATGTCAAGATTTACAACATTAAATTGATCATAGTTAGAAGACTCGGACACAAGAAGAATATGAGTATAGCCAATTTTCAGAAGAATATGAATGAATGCAAACATACATAAGTGGATGAACATAAATAATGAAGGTACCTGATATTGCCTAAAGTAATGAAGTGTTGACCTTGGGTTCAATCCAGTGTGCTCATGTATGATCCAGAAACTGCAAGGAAAAAAAGGATGGGGTTAGATCCAAAGGATCTAAGCAATGCCTGACACCCTATTATTGATCCTCATCTACAACTATGCTACAGAACATGACTTGAGGTAGGCATTCAAGCTTTGTCTTCTCATTAACTCAATTTCATTTTGATGGCATTTGTTGATTTAATTGTGACACCAGCTTGGTTATAAACAAAAAAAAAAAAAAAGGAAAAAGAAAGTGTCATTTGTAATTTTTGTGAATTCGAAGAGCTACTGCGAAGATGACACTGCACTTTTGTGTGGCACGAAGAGGGCATTCGAGTTTGGCTCGTGGGCTACAAGCTAGGGCATCATGCATTGTTTATGAGCTCACTGTTTGAGCATCTCATGTCCCTATTTGATTGGCCGGTGCTCTGTTTGTTATATTGAGTTTACATCATATATTTAGTCTTAATAAATATCTTAGAAAACAACATAAAACTAACCCAAAATACTTTGTCTTAATAAAATCTTAATAAAACAATATATTTAGTCTTAATAAAATCTTATAAAACAACATATATTGTGTGAAGTGTTTGATCTCTCTTTATTTGTTTTGTTGTTGATGTTCACTATGTGGTACTCCCCGCTTATGATCATTTCATGAGGAAATTTCTTGATGGCTCGCGGGCTGCAAGCTAGGGCATCATACATTATTCATGAGCTCACTGTTTAATATTGGCATTGTTTACATCTTTTCATTTGGAATGCTTGATGACCTGCAAGCTTTGAGAGCCAGGGCATCATTTCTATTACCTTCAAGGCATTGTGTGAAGTGTTTGATCTCTCTTTATTTGTTTTGTTGTTGATATTCACTATGTGGTACTCCCCGTTTATGATCATTTCATGAGAAAATGTCTTGATGGTTCGCATGTTGCAAGCTAGGGCATCATGCATTGTTTATGAGCTCACTGTTTGAGCACCGGCCAATCAAATAAGGACATGAGGTGCTCAAACAGTGAGCTCATAATGACATAAACAATGCATAATGCCCTAGCAAAACAACAAATCAAATAAAGAAAGATCAAACACTTCACACAATATATGTTCTATAAAATTTTATTAAGACTAAATATATTGTTTTATTAAGATTTTATTAAGACAAAGTATTTTAGGTTAGTTTTATGTTGTTTTATAAGATTTTATTAAGACTAAATATATGATCATACATTAATACACTTACTATTTTGAATTTGAGCTCGGACATCATGCAATGTTATTGTTGTCATTGCATGCTTACTGTTGTTGTGCACCATATATTGTTTTATACACTGTTTATTTCATTGAGACCGTGAGCTTGGCATTTGTTTACATCTTTTCATTTGGAATGCTTGATGACCTTCGAGCTTTGAGAGCTAGGGCATCATTACTATTACCTTCAAGGAATTGTGTGAAGTATTTGATCTCTCTTATTTATTTTTCTATTGATATTCACTATGTGGTACTCCCCGTTTATGATCATTTCATGAGGAAATGTCTTGATGACGCACGAGCTGCAAGCTAGGGCATCATACATTGTTCATGAGCTCACTGTTTAATATTGGCATTGTTCATGAGCTCACTATTTAATATCTGGCATCATGAAAACATACATTAATACACTTACTATTTTTAATTTGAGCTCGGGCATCTTGCAATGTTATTGTTGTCATTGCATGCTTGCTGCTGTTGTGCACCATATATTTTTTTATACACTGTTTATTTCATTAAGACCATGAGCTTGGCATTTGTAATGTATTTTATATTATTAGATCAATGCTACCATGTTGTTGAGGTTGTAGATGCATTGAATCACCACTGGCCGCATTCTATTTTGATAGTAGCAATATAACAAATAGAGCACCAACCAATCAAATCAGGACATAGAATGTGGGTAGATGCATTGAATCACCACTTCCATTCTATTTTGATGAGGATGAACTATGTTATAAAATTTCAAGGCATGACATTTTATAACCGTGCATATATTTTATGAGTATAACTGTACAACAAAAGAGCACCCACATGCCTTGGTTTTTATTGGTTTATGAAAGGTTTTGGTTTTCCTTTCCCAATTGAGATGTCATCCTAAGATTCAAAAGGACTATAGTACTGGTGAGGGCACCTAGGTAGGGTTGTTTGGTACCTAGTGTTCCTAAATTTTGGCTTGTAGTGGCCTTAGCCAAGCCACTAGGTTAGGGAGAATCCTATTTGGTCTCTCTAGGTGTGCTAGCTAGTGTTTATTCTTCTTTGTTCTTTTGAGTCCTTGGTGTGTCTTTTGGAGCCTAGTTGCAGCAGTCTTAGCCAACTTTTCTAGGTTGCATGTCATAGGAAAGTGTTCTAAAGTTGAACAAATGGCCTCTTTAATGTTTTAGAGGTTTGAAAATGGCCTTTATGATGCTTACTAAATCAAGGATTGAGTTCTTTTGAGGTGTGTTTAGGTGGTTTGTCTATCCACCAAAAGTTGTCATGACAACTTTGAAAGTTGTCATGATAGTTTTTATTGCAAAAGCATGTAACCAGCTCGGACAGTATTCTAAAGTTGAACAAATGGCCTCTTTAATGTTTTAGAGGTTTTAAAATGGCCTTTATGACCCTTAATCAATCAAGGATTGAGTTCTTTTGAGGTGTGTGTAGGTGGTTTGTCTATCCACCAAAAGTTGCTTGATAACTTTGAAAGTTGTCATGACAGTTTTTCTTGCAAAAGCATGTAACCGGTTCGAACAGTGTTCTAAAGTTGAACAAATGGCCTCTTTAATGTTTTAAAGGTTTTTAAATGGGCTTTATGACCCTTACTCAATCAAGGATTGAGTTCTTTTGAGGTGTGTGTAGGTGGTTTGTCTATCCACCAAAAGTTGCTTGACAACTTTGAAAGTTATCATGACAATTTTTCTTGCAAAAGCATGTAATCGGCTCTGGAAGTGTTCTAAAGTTGAACAAATGGCCTCTTTAATGTTTTAGAGGTTTTAAAATGGCCTTTATGACCCTTACTCAATCAATTATTGAGTGCTTTTGAGGTGTGTGTAGGTGGTTTGTCTATCCACCAAAAGTTGTCATGACAACTTTGAAAGTTGTCATGATAGTTTTTCTTGCAAAAGCATGTAACTGGCTCGGACAGTGTTCTAAAGTTGAACAAATGGCCTCTTTAATATTTTAGAGGTCTAAAAAATGGCCTTTATGACCCTTACTCAATCAAGGATTGAGTTCTTTTGAGGTGTGTGTAGGTGGTTTGTCTATCCACCAAAAGTTGCTTGACAACTTTGAAAGTTGTCATGACATTTTTTCTTGCAAAAGCATGTAACCGGCTCAGACAATGTTCTAAAGTTGAACAAATGGTCTCTTTAATGTTTTAGAGGTTTTAAAATGGCCTTTATGACCCTTACTCAATCAAGGATTGAGTTCTTTTAAGGTGTGTGTAGGTGGTTTGTCTATCCACCAAAAGTTGCTTGACAACTTTGAAAGTTGTCATGACATTTTTTTCTTGCAAAAGCATGTAACCGGCTCAAACAGTGTTCTAAAGTTGAACAAATGGCCTCTTTAATATTTTAGAGGTTTGAAAATGGCCTTTATGACCCTTACTCAATCAAGGATTGAGTGCTTTTAAGGTGTGCGTAGGTGGTTTGTCTATCCACCAAAAGTTGCTTGACAACTTTGAAAGTTGTCATGATAGTTTTTCTTGCAAAAGCATGTAACTGGCTCAAGAGATAGCTAGCCCGATCCATGGGCCCTAACACCAAGGAGGGAGCTATTTAAGCTTTAAAAACCATAATTCAAGGCGTAGGGAAGAGTGCAGTATGGAGAGCAACCTTTTGGTTGTAGTTAGACTGTGTAACTAGTTTTCCTTTGACAAAGATATACATTTTTGTGTTGACAGAGATAAGAAATGGATTGAATATCTGACTGTAATATTTTCATGTGATGATTGTTAATGTTTTTTAATTCCTATGATATTTATTTAGCATTTCATTTCAGTTTTGAGTTAGTCTGCATAGTTTTCTTTATTTTTGCCTGTCTCGGGTTACTACTAACAAAGCTTTGAATAATGGAGTGCTAGAGCACTCTCCCACTGTACAATCTGTATGGGTCTATGGTATTTGTGTCTATACTCCCTATAATATATGTTGTGCAAAGGAGGGGCCCTAGAAAGTTTAGGATGTATCTATAAACTGATGCCCTAGGAAAGCTATCAGTGTTTGGTTAGGGGTCAGTGTGCTGTTGTAGAGAAGATGGAGTGATTGAGGGCACTCAAAGCCTGGTTCAAATGATGTGGAGGGGAGGTCAGATGCATGATAATGCATCTCCAATGTAGAGAGAGCTTGGGGGATTGTGGATACAAGGGAAAATACTAAACCCTCACTATTACAGATAGTGAGTTACCAAACCCTCATTTATAGCCACATTTTTAGCAGGCCCTATACGGACAGTATGGGAAAAGGAGACTGACAGAATCTTAAAGCCCTCCCAAAAGGGTATTTGAATCCATAATTAGTTGGATACTTTGCTCAAAGAAGTTTGGAGTTATTAGCAAAAAAAGGTCAATTAGGCCTATTAAACCTAGTAGGCTTTTTAGGCCAGACAGTAGATAAAAATTTTTAGAAAGGACAGAGAGGTTCCTAGAACAGTGAACTTTATCATATTCTTGGTGTCATAGACTGAATGGAGAAAGGAGGAGTTTGAAACTTCTTAAAAGGGGACTAGGATAGCACCCTTAAGGCTGATTAGCCTCTTTGATTCTGGGAGGGCCTAGGACAAAGTTATAGCAAGGTCTATGTAACATCAAGTACCCTAGTTTGCATTATTAGATGATCTTGTTAAATTTGTGTTCATTTCATACAAAGATACATGTAAAGGAAAAAAAAATTGCATCTAAACATTACATGTATATATATGAAAAATAACTTGTATATACTATACAAGGAAAATAACTTTCAGAAGAAAATGCAAGAGTACAGGCATACATAAGAGGATGAACATAAATAATAAGGGTGCCAGACATTGCCTAAAGTGAGGAATTTTTGACCCGGGTATGAATCTAGTGTGCCCCTGTGTGATCCAGAACTTGCAAAGAAAAGAGAGATGGGGGTTAGATAAAAAATATTTAAGCAATGAATGACATCCTATTATTGATCCTCATCTACAATTATGCATGTGCATAGTCAAGCCATACACTTGTAAAAGAAAAACATGCTACAGGACATGTGCACTCAGAAGAATGTTGCAGAGAGTAAATTGCTACATTTATGTCTGCATGAACACCTGGTGAGTCAATATTGTGATTTCAAGTAAAGATCATAACAGCACAACATGGTTGGCAGCCCCAAGGAGGCCCCATTGCATGCAGTGAGTAAGCTACATCAAAACAAAGAGGTACACAAATCTGCATCATCTATACTGATGTCCCTATTTGATTGGACGGTGCTTTGATTGTTATATTGTTGCTATCAAAATAGAATGGCAGTGGTGATTCAATGCATCTACAGCCTCAACAACATGGTGACATCGATCCAATAACAGAAAATACATTACAAATGTCAAGCTCACAGTCTCAATGAAATAAACAATGTATAAAACAATATATGGTACACAACAACAACAAGCATGTAATGACAACAATAACATTGCATGATGCTTGAGCTCAAATTCAAAATAATAAGTGTATTAATGTATGATATAATAGCAGCAACCTCATTGATCATTACTGTTCACTCCTCCATCATTATAGAAGAGATAACTACCTACAACTATATTTCATAATTCCTCCTTTGAAGTATATATATATATATATATATATATATATATATATATATATATATATATATATATATATATATATATATATATATATATATATATATATATATATATATATCAAGTATAATTATGAGTTTACATCATATATTTAGTCTTAATAAAATCTTATAGAACAACATATATCGTGTGAAGTGTTTTATCTCTCTTTATTTGTTTTGCTAGGGCATCATGCATTGTTTATGTCATTATGAGCTCACTGTTTGAGCACCTCATTTCCCTATTTGATTGGTCGGTGCTCAAACAATGAGCTCATAAACAATGCATGATGCCCTAGCTTGCAGCCCACGAACCATCAAGACATTTTCTCATGAAATGATCATAAACAGGGAGTACCACATAGTGAATATCAACAAAAAAATAAATAAAGAGAGATCAAACACTTCACACAATGCCTTGAAGGTAATAGCAACGATGCCCTAGCTCTCAAAGCTCGTGGGTCATCAAGCATTCTAAATAAAAAGATGTAAATAATGTCAGTATTAACAGTGAGCTCATGAACAATGTATGATTCCCTAGCTTGTAGCCCACGAGCCATCAAGACATTTCCTCATGAAATGATCATAAACAAGGAGTACCACATAGCTAGTGAATATTAACAGAAAAATAAATAAAGAGAGATCAAACACTTCACACAATATATGTTGTTTTATAATATTTTATTGAGATTAAATATATTGTTTTATTAAGATTTTATTAAGACAAAGTATTTTGGGTTAGTTTTATGTCATTTTATAAGATATTTATTAAGACTAAATATATGATGTAAACTCAATATAACAAATAGAGCACCGACCAATCAAATAGGGACATGAGTTGCTCAAATAGTGAGCTCATAAACAATGCATGATGCCCTAGCTTGTAGCTTGCGAGCCATCAAGATATTTCCTCATGAAATGATCATAAACAGGGAGTACCACATAGTGAATATCAATAGCAAAACAAATAAAGAGAGATCAAACACTTCACACTTCACATCATCCATACGCTTCTAAAATGAACTATGCTATAGAACATGGGTGTGTGTTAATGTGATTCAAAATCTATTATGGAAGATTGTTTTATTATTGAGATAAAGATATCTTAATTCTACAAGAATAAATATTTTGAGAAATATTTGAATTTAATTTTTGACAATAACATGAGGAGTGGATATATTTCAAGCTTCAGCGAGACTTCATACCACATACTGTTCGTAGATTACGTTCAATGCGTTATTTATGCTTGTATTGGTGGGAAAACTCTTGAAAATGCGCAAAAGAGATTGCATTCAACCATGTTATTTACATGACACATGTAGTTTACCTCCAGTCTAAATCAGCGTTGCGTACAAATCTGTGAATGGTGTGTGGTACGAAGCTTCGCTCAAGTGTGAAAATAATAAGCATCATGATGTTGAGGTATGGTGTGGTAAGCACAAGTATAGTTTCTCATAAGCTGCTATTGGTATAGTTTTTTTTTTTTTCAATAGTTGCAGAATCCAGCTTCTCCTATACTTACACGTATGTATACATTTTGGGTTTGGTTTTAATGTCATGTAAATTTGAATGAAATGGTAATAATATTTAAGAGCAACAAGTATGACATTTTAAACAAGTATGCATATACATTATATAACAAGAGTGATATATTTTAATAGAAACACTTAATGAGAAGGATGCCTATATAACAGGAGGAGTGATATATTTTAATGGTAGTGGACATAGAAATTGCAGTGAAACTCTGTAATTTATTATTGTAAGTGGACATAGAAATTGCAGTGTAAGTAGTAGGATGATTGTAAGTGGACATACAAATTGCAGTGAAACTCTGTAATTTATTATGGCTCAGTGTTGTATATCCATAGTCAATGTCTATTTAAACTTTAGGATGATACTTATATGATGACTTAAGTAAATTGTTCTTACCTTGAGACTAGTACACCATGGGATTAGAGGATGGTTGTTATAATAGCAACTATGTGTCTATGGGATACTTTTATATTTTGTATTAAATGATGATAGATACATATGAGTTTCTTCCTTTTGCAACAGTTTATATTCTGATACTTATATCTTGAATTGTCAAATGATCAATGAGTGATAATTTCAAAAGTGTATCATAATTAAAGGCATGTGAATTCATATTGTACTTAGTCTTAATGCCACTATGTAATATTTTTACTTACAATATTAATCTTAATATATCCCTATGAAGATATCCCTATTTTATTATTAATGTCCCTATTTACATCTTTTCATCAAATGACCCAAAAATATCAAGAATGGTCATATATGGTCACTGTGTGCTATAAAAGTGTCACACTTCTATGAATCATTACATTCAAGAACACTCAACAATGAGGTCTCAAATAGCGATTCACAACTCTCTATTCGTGGAGTGTAGAGGTTGTATTATGAGACCCTCAAATTGACCTAGTTATGCCCATGCAAGTACACCAAGAAATGAGAGATTCAAAGATGAATAGCAAGCATGCTAATCTCCATGATCATAAAGTTATTGCATGCAAATGAAACTAGTCTAGATGATATGAATGTAAGAAAGTAAACTATTCTATTGAAATGAAAATATTACAAATCTTTGCTAATTATGCTATGTGGATTAAGCTAGAACAATGAAAGGAAACATGAATCTAAACTATTATATAAATGCAATACTAATCTAAATTATGGATTGCCATGAGGCATGAGAGAAGAAGACAAGAAGAAAGAATTCTCAAATATCCAAGCTCCAAATGCTCAAAAAGCTTCTTCCAAGATTGCTCTCCAAACTTGCAGCATAACAATAGTATGAAAATTCTGGGATCTGAAATGAGAAGGAGAGGGCTCCTTATATAGGAAAATATGGAGAAGAATGCATCCTCAAAAGCAATGTGGGATAAATCCAAAAAGAGGAAATAAAGCTCATTTTTTAGAAAGTGTGGAGAGAATGTTAGAATAACTGAGAGGGGGGTGAATCAGTTATCCAGTGTCCCAAAACAAAATGTATAATTCAAAACAACTTCTCTAATTTCTGCTCATCGGTAAATGGTAATAACTCTCACTATCTGTGCTTTTACCGATTACCAGTCAAATACTATAACAGTTACCGAACAAATCTAACATGTAACATGTAAAGAATGATAACAAACAAATATCACAATCAACACATAACACAAGAGATTTAACGTGGAAACCCTGTAAAGGGAAAAACCACTTGGGACCAGCAACCTAAAATTGTTCACTCTTCTGAAGTGAGGTCGGTTAAGACCCAACCCTGTTAAAGGTTTACAAACACACTGTCAGGTGTGACCTTGTTAGAGGATTTTAGACTAGAAGTTATCATCCAACCAGCATTCACTATGGGGTTGACAAGATAACAATGTTCATTCTATGAATGATACATCATAAGACTTTTAGAGTCCACTCGGTTAAGATATTTTGACTATATACAATGGTTAAATATGTAACAATAAATGACCTGCCTTAATACAACTTCAATTGCAGATTATAGATCAATATTCAGTCCATACAAATCCTTCTGATCAATATTTCACTTTAGATTCAATACTGTATCAACTTACTGTTCATCGGTAATTGCTCTCAGTAGCTTAGTAATTGTTCTACAACTCAGTTCTTACTAACCAGTATGATCAGAATGCATGAAAACCTTGTTCACGCGATATTCCTGCAGTTTCTATTTCTTCCGACATCCATTCATAAAGAAGTTTTGTTCTCTTATATAGACGAGTAAATCATTTTCTTCTCCACCATCAGATTTTGCCGCTTAACCACATTCATAGATTTTACCGCTTCAAACTTTCTTGGCACTTGTGTCAATAACACATTTGATTCTCATCCTTTAGATCTTTCCTGAATTTCATCAGCCATCAATTTTTGTAACAAATATTATCTGTTACCTCAATGTTATACTCTTGCTAGCTCATCAATCTTATCGGCTAAACTAATCATTTAATTCATTCTATTCTGTTCGGTTAACAAAGAAATGCGTTAGTGAACACTGCTCGGTTAATACTGCGATTGGTATACACTACACTCTGTCGATGTATACTATAAATGCTTCATTTACCAACAACACTGCTTTGTGTCTTTTAGCTCTATACTTCATCATAGATGAATGCAACATAATAAATTTAATATCATCAATTCATAGAATCATCAACAAGTTACTCAATGTGTTCCTTATCCTCATCTGTCATGTACATCTCTCCCCATGTAGATTTCTTTGTTCTTCATCTCTTTCACCTTTCTTCAGATGTCTCGGTATAGTAATTTACAAGATAAGTGATGTCAAACTAGTTGACATCAATGACAACATAATACTGATTTAATTATATTACATATCTAATTAGCAACTCCTCAGTGATCTTTAATCACAGATTCTTCAATCAGATTCCAAATCAGTTGTAGTTCAACAGAGAAAAGGGATTTTCTTTATTTTTAATTATTTGTTTCCTTTTTTTCATCACAAAGAGCTTTAAGTAGATTTTTTTATTTATTTAAAAGAAGGATTCTCTTTTAATTAAACAAGATAACATTATTTAATAAAAAGAGGAATATTTAATCAAATAAGATAAAAGAATCAAGAAAAAGGATTTTTGTTTTATTTTTATTCGATTTATTTTCTTTTCCATCATAGATTTTGCTTGAAGTGGGGATTTTGTTTATTTAAAAGAGGAATTATTTTTTAATTAAATAAGATAAGTTTATTTAATAAAAAGAAGAATATTTAATTAAATAAGATAAAATCATTCAATTAAAAGGGATTTTAATTAAATAAGATTATTTTATTTAAGATATTTCTTTTAATTAAATAAGCCTATTTTATTTATTTAAAAGGGAATATTTATTTTAATTAAACAAAATGATTGATGAAATGATCAAACCTTAGAAATATTTGAATTATTGATTTAATTGCGATTTGATCAAGGAATTGATTTAAAAATTGCAAAGCATTGATTCAAGAAATTGATAAATTAATAAATGGGGCTCAAAGTTTAAGCGACCATTTTAGGGTGCATACATTTGCCCCTCTTTGGGTAATGTGTGATCATTCTGGGAACACATGTAGCCAAAGAATGGAATTGAAATGTGAGATCGATTTGGGATCACAAAATAACCCAAATGTTTGTTCGACGGATGGAAACACATCAAGACAAAGATAAGCTGATTGAAAAAGACAAGGCCAACACCCCTGTAGATAGGTAATTGTCAAGTCTCAAGCAAGGTTTGATTGATAGGTTTGATAAAGCTGAATCAAGGATTGAAGTTTGATAGGTACTACCCCCTCATGATCGAAATCAAAATGAGATAGAGGAGGAACAGTAAATTGACAAATTTGATCAAATCGAACTAAATCTAAGGTTCTTGATGTAAGATGAAAAATATAAAGATTACAGAACCAAGGTAGATCATGAAGAAAGATTATGCCCCAAGGTTGAATTAGAAGAAAAGAAGTGGAATGAAAGCGAATGGAAGATAGAAGTTTGGAAGAGATGGAAAGAAATGGAGACAAGAAAGAGAATTTGCCTCAAGAAAGAGCATGCCCCAAAATCAATCAACTATTTAAGATAGGAAATTTTGATTGAGATCACGAAAGAAGGTAAAGAAATGAAGATCAAAACATGATCACAGTTGATCAAAAGTCCACAAGAAAGATGAAGGAAAACCCTCTCAAACTCATAATGCAGCCTAAAAATACAAATTAATCATGAAGTCTAACAATGCAAGCTACATCAAAATGCAAAGGTGTACTTGCAATAGGGAAACTGTAACATAGGATTTTATGTTCACCATTCATTAGAGAATGTAAAGAACTTATTTTCATCATTGGGCCATTATTGATGAACATCGGAAAATCACAAAATCATCACTAGTCACAAGCGCAACTATGAAGATATGAATATGATTTATATTGAATTGGAATGTGGAAAGATTCTAACATGAGCATCAGAGACATAAAGGTCAAGATGACTTCAATGTTAGCTTACCCAATTTAATGTAGCAAAACCACTCTCACATCAAGGCATAGATGCTAAGATGACCATAAGAACGGTTGTGCAAAAACAGTCAAGGATGATGCCTCAAATCTCTTAAGTGTTTCGAGAGAACAACAAGAGACACTCTAGAATTTCAAGACCACACCCATAAGTAGTAAGAAAATAAAAACATGCCCCATGCCCCAAGTCCTCTAGCTACGCATCATGGAGAGACTTATTAAACAAGGACACTCAATGAAAATTAATAATAGCCAACACACAAAGAAAAGATCATGACATAACTCAAACATTCAGTGTTGTGTTTAAAAATTTAAGTGTGTTCACTGATACTAAGTTCCAAGGATAAAGATCAAATGCTTGCAAGCAGGTAAAATCACATGACAAAACTGGATAAGACCAAACTGAGAAATGTTGAAAAACACTCGATGTCAGGGTTGTGTTGAAAAACACAGCTAAGGTGGTGTTGAGAAACACCATTTGCAAGGTGCCCTAAAGATTGATGCATCCAAGAGACCAAAGCTAACACAGTTATGACCCTTAGACAAAGACAAAGACCAATTCCAAACCAAGGCAACAAGGACAAGGCATGATGGAGAAAGGCTAAGTGCCGAGGATGCATGCTAAGAAACAAGGGTGCAAAGGCCTCAAGTAGTGCCCGTTTCTAGGTTTTCACCACTTGGATTTTATTTTATTTTATTTTATTTTTTTATTTTTTTAGGACTTTTTATATTTTTTTTGTATTTTTGCTACCAAGGTGCCTGTTTCCAGGTTTTCACCAAGGCACTTTTTCTATTTTTTTGAATTTTTTGAATTTTTTTTTTTTTTGGTATTTTTGGAATATATAATTTTTTGGAGATACATCAAAGCGCCTATTGCTAAGTTTTCACTAAGATGATCATTTTTTCAAGACGTTTTCAGATTTTTAGGATTTTTTCAGCATCATATATGAATTTTTTGGAATTTTTTGAGGATCAATAAATATGTACAAAGGATGCCCCCAAACAGAACAGGCATCAAACTCCCAAGCAAGATCACATCATGTAGTCCCAAAGTCTAGCAAGGTGGGGAATGAGAGGGATTAGCAAGCTCATGGAAGAGATGGAAGACAAGAGAATGAAGGGAAGAAATCCTCAAGGACAAACTCCTCAAGAGTACCCAAGCTACGGAAAAAAAAATTGTCATGTAAAGCACATTTGGACATGCAATGAAAGGCCAACATAGGATAAGTCACAAAGGCATAATGCAAAAGAAGGAAAGGATGCAGTCCAAAGAAGTAGACATGTCAAGAGACTTTGTAGCATTGTTTTTTACTCTTTTTTATTAGATCAAGACCAAAGGGGAAAAAGGATAGCGAAAGGCTAGAATGAATGGAGGAAAATAAATATGAAGGCTAAATATGAATGGAATGAAAGCAAGATCATCGTAAGATAGCTCACAAGATAGCCAAATGTTCATGTATAGGTCAACATTGTGAAGATCAAAGAGAGAAGACGGAATGGATGGAATATGTATAAGAACTACGCATGATGCCTGATTGCCAGGTTTTCATCACGGTACTTATCCAAGGTGTCACAAGGGAGTGGTTTTCACCATAGGATGAATTTATTTCTCTTTACTTTTGCTACCAAGGTGCCTATTTCTAAGTTTTCACCAAGGCACATTTTCAATTTTTTTGTTTTTTTTGTTTTTTTTTTCTTTTTGAATTTTTTGGAAGAAGGCAAGCTTTTTAGATAATGCTCCTTGAAAGGATAAACTAGGAGATGCAAAGGATTCAAGATAATATGCTCAAAGATGCTGATAGGGAAGGGAGATGGAAGAGAAAAATGGAGGATAAGGTTTTATGTAAATCGAGTGAGGTTGGAAGATAGGAGGAATAGAAAAATGAGGAAAAAAAATAGGTGGAAAGATAATGAATGGAAGGATTGTGAAAGGGTAGATGGAAAGAAAGGCAAGATCAACGTCAACACATACCCTGAAGGGTGGTGAGAGGATGGAGGAAACTTAAATGAAGGAATCCGTGAAGGAACATGGTGAATGGATAGCAAAGGTTGCGGTTTAGGCGCATGGAATGGAAGAATGTTTTTGGAAGAAGATGAAGTGGAAGCCTTTGGAAGCTTGAATGTCAATTTAAGTTTTTGGTCGACATTAGACTCTTTCAAGAGAGACTTTGGAATCCATATAGCCTTAGGCTTTCTTTTTGATGATTTAGAGAGAATATCTTCAATGATGGATTTTGGTACCCATACTTGTCTTGTAGTTTTCTTCTTAGATATCTCTTTTGACTTTATGCCTCCATGTCGATTAGAGGAGACATGGTGATCTTTTTTTTTTATGGATTCTTATATTGCTTCTTTTTCTTGTATTGAACATTCAAGTTACTTCCAAAAGACTTGGGACTTGTGGAAGAAGAAGGATATGACTGGTTTAGATGGGTGGGTGGATGAAAAGGATTCAAGGGTATGAATCTATGTTGATCTTGAGGAAAGATAGGAAATGGAGGGACGTAAGGACCCAAGATGGATGATGAATTAGGAGAGTTAAGAGGGGAAAGTGAAGGGACATAAGGGCCCAAGATGGAAGGAAGACATGAAGCCCTTAGTATTGGTGGAGGAGGTCCAAGGATGGATGTGGAAAATACAAAAGGATAATCAATAAGTTCATCATCATCTATATGACAACCAAGGACATCAGCATCTTTAGAGTGAGCATTAGGATTTGCAATAGGATCATGAACATCTTGAATAGGAGCAACTTCTTTGATAGGATTGTTCAGAGCTTGCAAAGACTTAGGAAGAGTAGAAAGCGGAAGTGAACATGGAATGGTAGAACAAGAAGATGGAGGACTTTGATCTTGACAAGGATCTTTGGATAGCATAAGCGTATCATTTTTCTCTTGATTTTCTATAAGCTTAACATCGGAAGTAACAACACCATTTTCAATAACTTTAATGGAAGTAAGGTCATCTTGATTGTCAATAAGCTCAATGGTGTGAGTGGTAGCTTGATCTTGCTTAGAAAAAGACTTAAGACATGGTGGAATGAATGAGAAAGGGTGTAAAGGATCAAAAGAACCATGAAGCAGAGGAGAGACATCATGAAAAGAATTGGATAACATGGAGGGTTCTTGATCTTGATCTTTCTTTATATTTTTTTATTTTTCATTTTTAGAGTCCTCTTGACATGGAGCCACTTCTAAAGACAAGGAAGCATGTTGGAATTGTATGGAAGACTTTGGAATAGATGGTGAAAGACTACCTGAAGTAGGCATTGTAGCGCATAAAGGCTTAGGCTCTTTAGGTTTAGCATTATTGAAAGTATTTGCAGCCAAGTGAAGATTAGCTTGAGTTTCTTTAAGAGGTAGCCCTTGAGGATAACTATAGGGAACCACATGAAAATTATTAGGGCTTTTGGTAGATGAAGGACTTGTGAAAGATTTGATAGACTCATAAGCTTTATAGGAAATGTGTGGGTATTGGAGGAAGTAGGGGATGAAAGGGAACCATCACAAGACAAAGGTCCATCATTAACATAATCTTGCTTGAGAGTGTCATCTTTATTTTCAGCATGAGAGTCCTTAGAGGAAGGATTCTTATAGTATTTACATTTTAAATCAGCGCGGAAAGCTTTCTCTTCCTCAAATGAAGTAGATGTATCATCTAGGTATTATTCACAGAAATCAACAAAGTCTCTTTCAAAATCAGAGTCATATGGATCACCATCACAATCTATCCAATATGATGACCCTTTTCCAGTAAGCATGAGCACACAACTAGCAGGACTCTTAGGAATAGAGGTTTCATAGGTATCACTACATTGTCCATCATCATAGTCATCATAGTCATCATAGTCATCAAAGATGGGTGTATCATTCTTTGTGGAAGATGTATCACAAGGACTATCATATTTCTCATCATGGTATGTCTTGAGACAAGGAGTAAGACTCTTGAGAGAAGTAGAAGAGGAACGAGATCGTAAAGAAGAGGAAAGTGAAGACCTAGTGGAGGAAGAAGACTTGGATAATGCGGAATGCGAATAATGTCTAGAAGAGTCATGGTAAGACTTGGAAGATGAGGAAGAATGAGAAGACTTAGATGATGAAGAATGTTTGGAAGAAGATGATCATGACATGATCATGTGGATAATTCTAGCAAAGGTGTCTGATTCATTAGACTTTTCTTTTATTTTTGCCTTAAGTTTATCACCCATGCCATATCTAGAAGGACTATTGGAGGAACAAAACTCTTCGAATTGAGCAATGAGTTCAAGATCATCTACTTTTAAGAGAGGTTCCATAACAAGATAATTGAAATTCATGATTCTTGAAGAGGAGAAATCAAGCATGGAAGTGACAAAAAAAGGTGAATAGAAGAAGGCAGACTAGAAAACAAGAGGAAAAGAATCAAGAAGACATGAAGAGTTTAGGAAGAAGAGGAAGAATGGAAATGGGAGACTAGGAAGACATGGGAGATGTGGAAGAAAGAAGACCAAGAGTCATTTTGTCCAATTTGATACCATTGAAGTTCATTTGAGCAATATGTCATAACACCTAAGACCTGACCCGGACTGACCAAGGAAGACTGAAATGACAAAAATCAGCAAGACAACAAAAAGACTCTGTGCGACAGTTCTCAGAGTACCAGGGTGATACAATCTTCCTAGGTGATATTTCTGACAAAGGTTATGCGACAATTTCTAGGTGACTGGGGTGATAGAATCCAGGCAAGCAGCGCAATACAAAAATAGTAGTGAAGTATCGCACGATAAAACTTGAAACAGTGTGTGATGAGTTTTCAGTGTCATACGATGGTTTGGCTAGCAAGCGTGTAAAACTTAGGAACTTAGTTTCTTGATTGTTTTAAAAGATTAACCAGGCATATTAATATATTTCCAACATCTATCAAGCACATAAAATAGAAACCATGGAGTTCCAGCAAGCAAACATCTTCAAACAATGAACAAGGGACAAAGCGACCTCGCTCATGAACATGAATATTGACTTAGTATGCTATTCCTTAAAGATAGTACTTGTGTATGTTCTCCAAAATGTTTTCCCAATCACACACATAGTCCTAAAAAGAAAAATTTGGTTGCACTATGGTGTTTAATAATGGCTTGACTCTGTAACTTTTACAATTTCAAGAAGGTGAACTCCAATCCAAGTGCGCCGGGGTTTTGACACATTCCAAGAACTTAATTAATCGGAGATGCTAAGAAGATCTGACAGCCCATCAAGAAACTGTACTCATGGAGATTTCTTCCACAAGGAAATTTGTATAGCGGTTGTCACTACCACAAAAAAAGTGGCTATTACCATTTAAAGTTCCATCAATGTGGTTTATCCAATGAAGGGAATGTCCACTACAGTTAACCCTCTCTAAAAGGTGACTCACAACAAGGACCACATGGGACTTGGTTTAGATCCAAGGGTCTGAGTTTCTGGTACTACCCAAAAAGGGAGTAGAGCATAATCCTCTATCCTTTTCTCTTCACCCAAACATAGAAGATAGATTCATTCTGACATGCTAAGACTAAAACTATCTTGCCAAGATTCATAATGTCAATAACTCATGATCTATCAACCTCTCCGGAGAGAGAATGCATCAATCGAAAAGTCAAAGACTAAAAATCTAGTAGAATGCAAAGATAGTTCTAGTAACCTTCCTACCTACAAGGGTTCTCTCATTGAGAAGAGTTTCACTAGAAACCCACTCTCTCAAGAACCATGAATAGTGTTAATAGGGCCTACTTATCTATGTGAAACACATATGCCAGAAATGAATCTATATTCTTTTTAAAGTCCCAAAATCAAAATGTGGTTTATGAAAGTGATAAATCACCCAAACCAAACATAGGAGAGATTAATTTTATGCCCAAAATCCAAGTATTATAGAGATTGAACAAAATACCTCAAGTCCAATGCAACGCGCTTAGTAGATTTTTGTTGAGCTTTTGTTTGTGCAAGCAAGCCACGAACTCTCCAACAAGCAAACAAGATATGCAATGTATATCTAACTTATGCAAACCCTAGGGTTAGATCTAAAAATCAATTGTTAGGAGTAATAATAGCCAGAAAATAATCCAAATGGCAACTCATATCATGCATTGAACAATGAAAAAGAAGTGCATACTCATCACAAAATTTTATTTTTTTGCATTTGACCTAGTCAACAAGATCTGATTTTTTTGATATGATTTCAGCCAAAAAAATGGAAATACAAAATAGAGATCCCTACTAAAAAATAGAGATCTTTTCAAAAATGTAAAAATTTTAGAAAAATCTCTTCATTTGTGCCCTAGAGACCCATTTTACCAAAATAGATAAGTTTTTGTAAATCAATTATTTGAGTTATGATATTGCATCCAAATTCAAAACATAAAGAATGGACCCCCTATAGAATTTTAAGAACTTTCCGAAAATGTAAAATTTTTTTAAAAATATGCTAATTTGCGCCGAAAATTAATTTTTTATGAAAAATTAAGAAAAAATTATAAAAAATCAAAAATACTTCAAAAAATTTTAAATTTTTTATTGGAGTTTTTTTAATATGTCATCAACCTGTAAAAAAAATTTCAGACCAAAAAACCAAGCCGTTTGAGAGATATGATCAAATCTATGAAAATCTAGGGTTTTAGTCTCCAAGCAAATCTGCATAAGGGGGTTAGCTCCAAAAATAATCAAAACCAGCATGTAAAAGTGGGTTGCCCCATGGTGTGAACCAAAAATATGTGCTATAAAAGTTTCACACTTCTATGAATTATTACATTCAAGAACACTCAACAATGAGGTCTCAAATAGCGATTCACAGCTCTCTATTCGTGGAGTGCAGAGGTTGTATTATAAGGCCCTCAGATTGACCTAGTTATGCCCATGCAAGTACACCAAGAAATGAGAGATTCAAATATGAATAGAAAGCATGCTAATCTCCATGATCATAAAGTTATTGCATGCAAATGAAACTAGTCTAGATGATAACAATGCAAGAAAGTAAACTATTCTATTGAAATGAAAATATTACAAATCCTTGCTAATTATGCTATGTGGATTAAGCTAGAACAATGAAAGAAAACATGAATCTAAACTATTATTTAAATGCAATACTAATCTAAATTATGGATTGCCATGAGGCATGAGAGAAGAAGACAAGAAGAAAGAAGTCTCAAATATCCAATCTCCAAATGCTCAAAAAGCTTCTTCCAAGATTGCTCTCCAAACCTGCAGCATAACAATAGTATGAAAATTCTGAGATCTGAAATGAGAAGGAGAGGGCTCCTTATATAGGAAAATATGGAGGAGAATGCATCCTCAAGACCAATGTGGGATAAATCCAAAAAGAGGAAATAAAGCTCATTTTTTAGAAAGTGTGGAGAGAAAACGGATTTTCTTTATTTTTAATTATTTGTTTCCTTTTTTTCATCACAAAGAGCTTTAAGTAAATTTATTTATTTATTTAAAAGAAGGATTCTCTTTTAATTAAACAAGATAACATTATTTAATAAAAAGAGGAATATTTAATTAAATAAGATAAAATAATCAGGAAAAAGGATTTTTGTTTTATTTTTATTTGATTTATTTCTTTTTCCATCACAGATTTTGCTTGAAGTGGGGATTTTATTTATTTAAAAGAGGAATTATCTTTTAATTAAATAAGATAAGTTTATTTAATAAAAAGAGGAATATTTAATTAAATAAGATAAAATCATTCAATTAAAAAGGATTTTAATTAAATAAGATTATTTTATTTAAGATATTTTTTTAATTAAATAAGCTTATTTTATTTATTTAAAAGGGAATATTTCTTTTAATTAAATAAAATTATTGACGAAATGATCAAACCTTAGAAATATTTGAATTATTGATTTAATTGCGACTTGATCAAGGAATTGATTTGAAAATTGCAAAGCATTGATTCAAGAAATTGATAAATTAATAAATGGGGCCCAAAGTCTAGGTGACCATTTTAGGGTGCATACAGTCACTAATAGCCAACTTTCAGAAGAATATAAATGAATGCAAACATACATAAGTGGATGAACATAAATAATGAAGGTACCAGACATTGCCTGAAGTAATGAAGTGTTGACCTAGGGTTCAATCCAGTATGCTCTTGTATGATCCAAAACTTGCAAGGAAGGAAAAGATGGGGTTAGATCCAAAGGATCTAAGCAATGCCTAGCACCATATTACTGATCCTCATCTACAATTATGCATGTGCATAGTCAAGCCATACACAGACTCAACAACATCGTAGCATTGATCTAAAAACAAAAAATACATTATAAATGCCAAGCTCACGGTCTCAATGAAATAGACAGTGTATAAAACAATATATGGTGCACAACATCAGCAAGCATGCAATGACAACAATAACATTGCATGATGCCCGAGCTCAAATTCAAAATAGTAAGTGTATTAATGTATGTTTGCATGATGCTAGATATTAAACAGTGAGCTCATGAACAATGTATGATGCCCTAGCTTGCAACCTGCGAGCCATCAAGACATTTCCTCAGGAAATAATCATAAACGGGGAGTACCACATAGTGAATATCAACAACAAAACAAATAAAGAGAGATCAAACACTTCACACAATGCCTTGAAGGTAATAGAAATGATTTCCTAGCTCTCAAAGCTCGTAGGTCATCAAGCATTCCAAATGAAAAGATGTAAACAATGTCAGTATTAAACAGTGAGCTCATGAACAATGTATGATGCCCTAGCTTGCAGCCTGTGAGCCATTAAGACATTTCCTCATGAAATGATCATAAGCGGGGAGTACCAGATAGTGAATATCAATAGCAAAACAAATAAAAAGAGATCAAACACTTCACACAATGCCTTGAAGGTAATAGAAGTGATGCCCTAGCTCTCAAAGCTTGTGGGTCATTAGGCATTCCAAATGATAAGATGTAAACAATGCAAGTATTAAACAGTGAGCTCATAAATAATGTATGATGCCCTAGATTGCAGCCCACGAGCCATCAAGACATTTCCTCATGAAATGATCATAAACAAGGAGTACCACATAGTGAATATCAACAGAAAAACAAATAAAGAGAGATCAAACACTTCACACAATGCCTTGAAGGTAATAGCAACGATTCCCTAGCTCTCAAAGCTCACGGGTCATCGAGCATTCCAAATGCTAATTGAGATGTAAACAATGCCACTATTAACAATGCTATCAAATGAACAATGCCACTAAAATTGAGTTAATGAGAAGACAACGCTCAAATGCCTACCTCAAGTGCTAGTGCTCTCTTCCCAAATGGTGCCAGCCTCTTTGCTCATGCACGTCAAACTTGGATGCCCTCTTCACACCACATAGAAATGCAGTATCATCTTCATGGTAGCTCTTCGAATTCACAAATTACAAATGACACTTCCTTTTTCTTTTTTTTTGTTTATAACCAAATGGGTGTCACAATTATGACAATAGCGTTGCTATTACGACACCGTCGGGGGCACTTGCAAAAAAAAATACAAAAAACATACACAAATTGTAGTGGCATCACAAATTGGCATCGAAATTCAACCCCAAATGTTGTAGTGTCCTTTATGTTAGGATGGATTCATTATTATTTCATGGTAGACTCTTGATATACATTTAGAGTTTTGACATGTTATGGTATATTCATATGGATATTTTTATCTATTTGGTTGAGATGGTTTAGATCATGTTGTCATGTTTATGATCTTGATTCCTATGTTGGATTTGTGACATTAATCTTGGTTTAGTTTCTTGGTATTGAGTACATTGATCATTTTTTGGATACTTCATGATATTTTTGTGTTGCATTTGGATTTGGCATGGATTTATTGGTTACAAGTTTTCATAAATACTTGGAGACAGTGGTGATGTTGATTTCTCTTGTGTTTAGAGATGTATTTGTTGGGATGGTTGATGGTTTCAATAGGAAAATTGAGGATCATTCACCTAGTATGAACTTTAGAGGAGAGTGTTCTTAGATTAGTCTTGGTTAGAGACTTGGATATCTTAATGAGCATTCTCATTCCTCACTCTTGGTCTACTCAGTGGTTTACTACTTGAGAGGTATATAAGCTCATTGTTCCTTTAAGGTGCAATATTTATACTTATATTTCATTGATATGGATCTTGAGATATGGTGTGAGTTATTTTTGTAGGATTCATTTGAGATCTAGTTTGGCATTGGTTATATCCTTGTGCATATGTTGTTGTAATGATATCATTATTGTTGAGTTTAGGAGATGGTTTTATTGGGAATATTCCTTGGTTTAGGAATGGTTATGAGTTTGATCTTCTTGTGAGAGGCTTACATCCATGTTGGTTATATGGTATGGTATTAGTTTTTGAGTGGCTTCTTGTTTGGGGTTTTATGGGGGAGATCATACTTGGCATAGTTGGCATTTAGAGGTGTGTGTAGAAGGACATGATACAGGTTATAACTTCTAGTGTTTCTCTTTGGTCTTGGTTATCTTCTTGGATGTTATGATTCATGTACATTGGATTTGGAGATTGGTTAGAACTTGTGATCACTTATTTATGTTCATGTGTGTCATGTGGGAGATGGAATGGTGGTTCCTTTATCTCTTTCCTTTGTTATTTGTGGAGAAAATGGGAGAGTGTTGGAGACTTGTTGTGAGAGTTTTTCTTGACACAAGGCAAGGGGTCAAGAGGGGCCAAACAATGGCACACCCTAATGATCCAGCCTGCTCAACAAAATGTGGAAGCAAATAACAACATAGTGAGAGAGAGAGAATGCCAGATCTTTCATTAATTTTTATCAAATAGAATCATACATGCCAGGCTGTAAGGACTTCCCAGTTATAGACATATATTACAATGAATTAAAAAATTCCTCAAACATGTGAGGATCTACCAATAATCTCTATTGTACTATCTCCTTATTCCTATCTAAAAACTCCCTCCTAAACTACAACCAAACAACTACATTTATACAAGAGTCTACCGAACTGAGTCGGCCTTCAGATCCATAATCAATGGAAGGAATGGTTAGATCTAGAACCACACACTTCCCAATGATGGATACCAAAATTAAATCCATGACCCATAATAAATGCACAAGTCAGCCCAACAGAAACTCAAAAGAAACTACTCGATAAGCAAGGATGACCGAGCAACAGAAAAGCATTGTCGAGCGCCAGTGAAATAATCGATCACCTAGGAGATAACTGACCACACTCGGTAACCAAAGGAAACTAACCAACTACCAACCAACTCAGTCAAAGCAGAAACCGAGCAACACAAATAATCTTCAAATTCATTTCGGTGACACAGGATTGCCAAGGACCCAAGATGCTCCCGCATCAGACACCTGGGGTTATTTGGAATGATTCTCCGAATCATTTGGTAGGTATGATTTGAGCTACATCCAACTCAGATTGTGAAATCCATGAACTATCTTTCATCGGTCTATTCTTCCATTTTACCAGATATTCCATATATTGTTTTCCTCTTGTACTTTTGCCAATTCTTTGCTCCAAAATCTACTCAACTTCTTCATTCTGCTTCTTATGATATTTTGTCGGTACTATCATTTCTTCATCAAGTTCATGATACTCATATAAATCAGCAATGTTAAAAATAGGTGATATATCCATGTCATCAGGTAACTCAATTTCATATCCATTCCCACTGTCAAATTTTCTCAAAATCTTGCAAGGTCCAAACTTCTTCATCTTCAGCTTCCCATATGTTCCAATAGGAAATCGGTCTTTCTTTAAATGAACCATCACTTCATCACCAACATCAAATTCTTATGTCTCCTTGATCTATCAGCTCTATCTTTGTATTTCTAATTACTATTTTCTAGCTTCATGTTCACATCTTCATGCAATGTCTTCATGTACTCAGCAAATTTTACTCCTTCAGCACTTCTATTACTTTCATTAGCAATATCTCTCAAATCAGAAATACCTCTTGGTTGTATGCCACTCACAATCTCAAATAGTCTCTTTCTAGTACTCCTATTCATTGAATTATTGTATGCAAACTCTACTTGTGCCAATACAGAATCTCAATTACTCGGTGTGTCTCCAACTAAACATCTCAAAAGATTTCCCAAACTTCTAATCACAACTTCTGTCTATCCATCGGTTTGTGGGTGAAATGTAGAAATATATTTCAACTCAGTGCCAAACTTCTTCCAAAGGTTTTTCCAAAAGTATCCAGCAAACTTACTATCTCAGTCAGAGATAATACTCCTCGGTAATCCATGCAATCTGACAATTTCCTTAAAGAAAATATCTACTACCACCAGTAAATTTTAGCTAGTTTTTCAATGAGGTTTAGTCAATTATTAGATGCCCATTGGTCACCTAATCAACTATAATGGTCGTCAGATTTTTTTAGTCAATAATACGACACATCAAATCTCTGTTGAAATTGTGACATCAACAGTGGTTGAATTATCGACAAAGATGACATCAAAATCATTACTTCAACCTGGAAGAATTGTCTGCTATATCATTTACCTCTGCGACCAATGTTGGTCGAAAGTGCAACGTACAATCATCAGAATAAATGTCAAATGTATAGCTTTCTCATTGATATGTCTATTCTTTGTTGGTTGAAAAAGTGACCAAAAATTTAATTTTTTTAAAAAATATATATATATATTATCAAATTAAGCACAACAATATTATGTCATTGTTGTTTACTGCTTACAAATAGTCACACATTTTCTGTCTTATTTCACACAAACATGTCGGGTGATGAGAAAGAGGGGGATGCTTTGAGGATTGAATGGGTTGTGGGAGAGTTTTGGAAAGGCTTTCTCGGACTGCCACTCTCCATCACCCACCATTTCCACCTTAGCATTCCCATTTCTTGGGGATACTTCTCACCGAGTATGACAAGGTAGAGATCCTTGTCCATTTCCAGTTTTACATCTTCTTTCCTCAATCCTACATGCAATACATATTTAGTTCCACCAAACTTACTTTGAAATTACAACCTTTTAAGGATAAGAACACAAAAATAATAGCAAACATAAACACAAGAAATACTAGATTTATGTGGAACAACTTGTAAAGGGAAAAACCATGGAAAAGATTTCTCTCAAATATATGCACACCAATTAAGGTGAGTTACAAGAAATAATAACTACCAAAGAGACTATGAAGAATGATAAGAGAGAATAGATCCACCACTAATGTCCAACCCACTCATTTTTTTCAATACTATAGAAACTAAGATAAAGATATTTGTGAAGGTTTTATAGACGTAGGTTACTGAATCATCATCTCTGCTCTGGTACTCAATCTAGAAACCCTTGTATGTATATAGCCACTCTAGCAAATCTCCACATCTAGAAAATGTCTACAAAAATCCCTTCTGGCCTCCACTGCATATACGTCTTCTCAGAATCTAAAAACTTTGGCCCATCATTGATTCTCATCAATGTACCAATTTGGATAGTAAGTCTAATTTAATTTGTCTATAGACTAAGACCTTAAATTATTGAGCTTCTCTTTGTTTCAAGAAGAGTATAACATTCTCTACTTAACAAAGCCAACCACGTGAAGGTGGAAGCTCATCTGGCCCCTCCTAGGAGCCTCTTATGACCCTTTACGACATTTTAAGACCTCTAAGATGTATTCTTAGGGATAGTAAATGGTCGTAAAGGGTCATAAGGGGTCCTGGGACACAACAACTAAGAAACATAATTGTAGGCATCATGGTCACAATTTTTTGGAGACAACGTAATTGAGTTGTATACCCAGACGATGGAGAGCAACTCCTGCACCTCCAATTCCAAGTTGACTACATCTGTTGCTCATGAATACAAGGTCCTCCAATAGATATATTCAACTTGGAATCAGGGGTGCAGAAGTTTCTCTCCATCGCTTGAGTACACAACTCAATTACGTTGTCTCCAAAAGATTGTGACTATGATGCCTACAATTATGTTTCTCAACTATTGTGAAATCTACATTTATGTTTCTCAGCTGTCATGTTTATGTGCATGTTTTTTATGTATTTTGGATAGTAAGTCTAATTTAATTTGTCCGTGGACTAAGACCTTAAATTATTGACCTTATAGAACAACAACAACTAGGAACGATGTATTCAACAGATGTTGGCAAGCGATCCTTCCTAGCGGTTGTTGTTCTATAAGGTTTGTCTCAATCCCAATAGGTTGTAGTTTCATTTTCTAGATGCATAAGTTAGAGGGGGCTTACAATAATAAATCATGTAATGAGGAGGCTTATAACACTAGTATATGCAAATTTCATTATTTAATAATAAAAATCTATTAAAATGTTTATACCTTCTTCTCTCATTTGCTGGTGTAATTCCTCTTTGAGTATCCCCTTTCTCCTTTGCATCCAAAATGAACTCATTCCAATCCCTCACTGGAATAAAGGGAGGATGCTCAAACTTCAGCAAGACTTCATATCACGCAGCGTTCGTAGATTACATTCAATGCGTTATTTATGTTCCTAAATTAGCATTGCGTACAAATCTACGAATGGTGCGTGGTATGAAGCCTCACTCAAGCTTGAAAATGATAGTCAATCCATAGTCAAGGTCAAGGAACAAATGGAATAACCAAGAAAACACTATATATTAAATCATGTGATTGATAGCAGATTGGGGCTCACCTAAGCCATAAACATGAATAATTATTTTAAAAAAAGATGTAAACCATATATATGCACACTTGAGGCAAAGAGAAGTTACGTCATATCCATATTAAAATATTAGTTACAATATGAAAATACTAAACTAATTATTTCCTGAGTTCATCTCTGCATATGGTCGCAACAAATATATGTGATTACAATACAAAGAAGGCGTCGTAAAAATATAATTTCAGAATTTTCCCTAGCCTGACATGTTTTGCACTCAAATCCTTCATCGTGGATAAGTGGAGATTGGCGGATAGATGCAAATGAGTTGTCATCAACCCAACTAAAGTATCTGTAGCCATTATTTCCCTGTGATGCCCAGTCTACATTAATTCTTATATTATAATGAATAGTATTTACATTAGAAACATTAAATATATACACATTAGCAACCTTTTTTCTATTTGGGCAGCACCAAAATTGTCATCCAAGGTTGTTTGGTGTCCATGAAGTCTTCAACACACACTGCCCACCACCACATTGACAGTTTGGCACATTGACAAGAGTCATCGAGCCTATATATCAATAATGCACCGCACTATCGTTACTACATTTATTATTTTTATATGATTATTTTTATATGAAATACACCAAGGAGTACCATCAGAAATATTAACCATTTATAATAATGAAAAGTAAACCTAAATCAAATAGCTCATTTTTTATCGTCATGTGTAGTCTCTGTGTATATGAAAAATGAAAGAAATGTGAAGCTTAAATAAAACAGTGAACAAAATAGTATTCCACATAGACTGAATGAAATAGACCATCAAAAGAAGGTGACAAAATCCTGTCACGAAGCACAGACATAGGAAATCAAAAAGGGACAAAAGATAAGAAATAAGAAAAATCATTACGACTATATAAAAATCATTTATACTATAATAAAAAAAAGAAACACTCTTTGTCAACAATTTTTAAAATCATTAGGACTATAGAAAAATAATTAAGACTACACAAAATCAAATTTTAGAAATGGACGGTTCTGATGCTTTTCCATTACAACAATTGATCATTCATCATTTGGTATTGTGTATTCCATTTAAGTATGTCAACAATGTTCAAAATCTTGTCACCAAGCACAGACAAGAAATAAGAAAAATCATTAGGACTATAGAAAAATTAAGTTCTAGAAATGGACGGTTCTGATATTGCTTTGCCATAACAATAATTGAGCATTCATCATTTGGTACTTCTTGGTGTATTCCATTAAGTTTACTAATAGAGACTTAGTAGTAAAAGCATGTCCTTTGGTTTACTAGTTTACTTATAATCAGTATGTCCTTTGGTTTACTAGTTTAATCTGGTTTAAGAATGGTTTGTTTCATGTTTGAATGTACCATTGAATGAAGCTTGGCTATATTAAGTACAATCTTAAGACTCGTGACTCTTCAAATTCTCTTGTTTCTTTCAGACCTCCAAACATGTGTACTATGAGTAGCCCTCCAACAAATGGACTTGTGATGATTTTCACAATAGTACATGTGTTGGAGGACTACTCAAAGTACTGCTTAGGCAAATCTGAATGCTTAGGCATTTGCACCCATAGAAAATTGTGCCCCCATGTCCCATGGGATGCCATGCCTCCTCCAATGTTTATGTCATACACCCTACGGTAGTCAGACCGTGTGGCGTGCCTGTGCAGAGAGTATTTATTACATAATTTTCAAAGATGATATAAAGATATTATATTTTATACTTAGCAAGATTTTAATATTAATATTCTTAGCAAGATCTTGCTAAGTATAAAATATAATCTTGATTATACATAATCTTGCTAAGTAAAAAAAGGTGAATTTCATTTCTCATTTCATTACTTCATTTGCGAAAAAAAGAAGTGCAGTGCGCACGCAAAGGAGATAAGTCCCTTCATTTTAATATTAATATAATTTTCATATTCATTTTGTCAAAATAAATTGATTTTGCATACGAAATGTACAACATGATGCATTGGAGGAGGCATGGCATCTCATGGGAACACTAGTACAAAAACAGCAATATATGACCAAATAAACTACCAAAAATTGTAGATAAATGACCAAATTTGGTCACATGACCAGTGGTAGTTTATTGCTGGTCATTTATCTCGTGACCAAATTTATGACTAAACTATTTTAGTCATTTATTTGGTCATATATTTAGTCATTTATTTGGTCATTTGGTAGTTTATTTGGTCATTTATTTGGTCATTTGGTAGTTTATTTGGTCATTTATTTGGTCATTTATTTGGTCATTTATTTGGTCTTTTATTTAGTCATTTATTTAGTCATTTAATTGGTCATTTATTTGGTCATTTATTTGGTCATTTATTTGGTCATTAATTTATTCATATATTTAGTCATTAATTTAGTCATATATTTAGTCATATTAGGGCATGATGGAATCAAACCATCATCCTCCTACTTGTAAAGTAGGTGCTCTTCCATTGACCTAGTACCCTTTAAAGAATAATCATACCATGTATACTAGTAGTTTCCACTAAACATGATTTCAAGTTTTTCCATTTAAACTAAACTGGTTACAATCCCCTGTACTGGTTCATCTCGAGAATCAAACTCCCAAGACCAAACTGTCCTTATTAGGCCTAATTCAATTAGCCCTTGGAATCATGTATTTTTCAACTTTTGTCGAACTTACTCCAAACACTTGGAAAATAAAATAGGGATTCAAATACCCATTTGTGAGTTCTCCAACATATCTCAAAACCAAATATGGTTGTTTTGGACCGATACTCTAATCCAATACACAGGTCTACTAGAATTAGGCCTAATTAGCCCACGTTATCAAAGCAACACTATCAACCACAACTCTCCAAACTCTCAAACCATGAAACAATCTTCAGTAATGGTCTAAATCAACATATTCAACATTTTTTTGAGGTGCCATGCTCATCTGATCAATCATTTATCAAACCCTCACTTTAAGGGGCCTAAAGCTAGGGCTTTCTCAATCTACCACTCCCAATCACTTATGAACCCAACAAAAGGTCCTAACACCATCCAATTGACCTAGGTAAACACAATGCAACATAAAATGTTGCCCATATTCAGAGAAAACTCTCAAACCTGCACATGGCACTGTGTACCCTATACCTTCATCAAGAACATTTGCTCATTTGGTAATCACCGTCCATTCAATCTGACTTCTACTGCATTCAAGTTAGTATAGGAGACTATAATACATTGTTTCAGACTCATCCCACAAGCATCAATAGGAACATAAAGTGGAATGAGCCTAATTCACCATAATGCCCTTCAAAACAATACCAAAACTATCAATGGAAAGTAGTGTACAGGAACAGTCAAAATATTATATCAAGATCGATTGAAAAGACTTCAATATCAATGTGAAAGGAATGTTAAATCATTTTCAAATAATCCCTCTTTCCAATCCTATTCACAAAGGGCAGAATCAGAGATTTACAAGACATGAAGTATTCAAAATTTCATTCAAACTGCAAGTCAAGAACTTTGATAACTAATTGGTGATTAAAGTACACAAATCATACCTTTGCATTATTTTCAGCTAATAGGATTTGTTCAATAGCAGTGCCAATAGTCCCCATCAAATATTTTAGTTGGAGATAACAAAAGTGGCTCTATGAATGAATAGGTTAAATATTAAAGGGTGACTAACAAGTAAATTAGAGACCTATCTTTTCAGAGTAGCAAGGCTCTTTGTATGCATTGGAGATTGTGGAAATACACCATTTGATGGAGGAATTCCAACCAATCCACACATTAAGACCTGCAATTAGAAAACTCAAACCTTTCATATAATATTAAAAATGTTGCAAGAAATATAATTAACAGATACAAAAGAAAAAGCATAAATTGAGACATAAGTCAGGAGAAAGGTCAGGTAAAAACCATTATGCCCAATAGAAGTAAATCATAGTTGTAAGTTGATGGATTTCTCAAATTGAACTCTTTTTGTTGAGCCAATTGAGCTGCTACACTGTGATCAAAGAAGTAAAGTCCTGTTATCATAATAGCAGGGATAAATGTAGCTAGAATATATTGTGGTGGCACCTTATGCATATCCTGCCAAAATAGGTTGTACAAAGAATCACTAGTCAAACACCTTCAAAGACATCAGAACTAGTGATTAAAATGAAGGATACTGAAGCAATTGAAAGCCTAGTGGTCAATGAATCCCTCAAAGAAAAGGGGAGTCTCCACCTACCTTAACCACACTCCAATTGGATGAAGCTTCAGGAGCCTAGGGATTTGGGCTATTAAGCCTTCTAGGAATACCAACATGCACGCTATCATTTGCACTATATGAGATAGCTGTCCACAAAGCAATCATCATGGGTACTCCATAATCTGCTAAGAAACCTCTCAACAACCTTGTTTCCAAAAGAACTCATTACTTACAACTTTAAGCAATAAACCTTTTATCAACCCAAATATTATATTAAAATATTAAAGTAAAATTACCTGTTTCATATATGAATGATCGAGCTCTTCTACTTTTTAATGACGTGAGCAATAGGCCAAATGATAAAACAATCCCAAATAGGCCATTTGAGAAATGCCATAGAAATTTGAATTGCTCAAGATTGGGATTGACATTTTTAGGTATACAAAATTCTTCTACCATACCCTAAAAAGAGCATTTTATCAGATTAGCAAAAAAAAGAAATATGAAATATGTCAAGTGGGCCTTGGTCGGTGAGATTGAATAAGTTGCAAAGAGCCCATTAAGGATCTAGTCTTGTTGTATGAAAAGGCCATATACCATGAGGGATGAGGTTGGGATCATATACCAAATTTGAGAATATTCATACCCTCCACACATTAGCTTTAAGGAAAAGGATGTCAATAATTGGTGTGCCTGATGCCTATAGGCTACTAAAAGTGTCTTGAGCTCTGATTAAAAAAATGAAATCGGTAAGAACAAGAATCTTCATGACAGATTACACCGAAAAACTTCATATACCTCGATAGCTTCTTGTAGGAATAATACAATAATTAACATGCCAAAGAGCTCTCCGACTACTCTTGTAAACCTATTGATGATCGTGTAGGCATTAAAAATTGCAAGAATAAATAGCATCAGTGTTGTCCAAACACAAACCCTACATAACATTCCTTGCATCAATTAGGGTTTTACACAGTCGAATACAAACTACCTTTTCCCTTGAAAAAATCCATTATACAGTCATTTTCCAGACCCTATCACACTATATGAATTCTCTAATACTATGATTATTCATATTTACCATCTTGCCCATGCAAGAAACAATTTCTGTCCCAAGTCATTCCTATCTTTAGCAAAATTATACATATATGTATACATAAGAACTGTGGGTTTTGCAATTACAAGAATCAATAGGGGTTGCCCCCCAATCAAAGAATGTAGAATTCCACATAAATCGGTAGAAATTAATGTCTGAATAGCAGTTAAAGTACCATCTGCAAATAAAAAATGTATGTTGAGGGTATCTCCATACATTTTCTGAAAAGTCTTTGAAATCAAAAAAATTTACATTCACAAATCCAATGTCTAAAAATAGAGCATCCATAAAAAGCGATTAAGTATGTTTTAGTACCAATGGAAGATGAAAACAAAAATATAGTTTTCAACTCAATTCTCACCTGTGGCTCTATCAAGTTGTTCACCAAATGCTATAATAGGAAGAGAAGAGGCAAAGAAAATATAGGTGATTGGAGTGAGAATTCTACAGGAAGGACAACAAATTATATATGCATCTATATGGTGCAAAAAAATAATCAAAATGTAATTAATATTTTTAGAAAAAAATCAATTCAATACTATCACACATGTTTTTATTTGTCTATCAGTATGTCTGCACATGCATGTCTGCCTATGCATATATGCATATAGATAGTCAAGGAAAAAACTTAATAAATGATGCAGTTCAAGATATTTTGATGATTCTAGGTGCAACAAAGCTCTTGGGTCACATAAATCCAGTACAGAGAAACCAAATTCCAGAAAATTATCTAGAATTTTTTTGAGTCTAGACACACATTACACAACATGGATAGGTATTGTTACAGTTACATGTTCAACCACTCAAAATATAAGAAATGAAATGAAGGTATTTGGGTACCTTCATTTCAATCTACAATTCTACTAAAAAAAGTGCCTACTTCTTCATTTCATCACAGTGCATGTTCAGTTAGCGTCTACAACTTTATGTGTGTGCAACTGAATTGGAAACAAAACTTTTTTACTTCCAGTTGACAATTATTTTTGGGAGCCATCAGACCTGACCCAAATACTTTCAACAAGCCAAGGCAAGATTTAAGTTCAAAGAAGGCCAAACAAGTAATATCACTTAGTTCCTTATTGTAAGGAAAGGAAAATGATGTATTGGCTATACAAATGAAATATTCAATAGCCAGTGCCAGCTATCATCTCCTTTAAGTTTTAAACTTTTTTCTAAGGAGAACAGGTACTATGTAAATAAGCATTGAAAATTTTAACCAACTAAGGATTTGGATTCTAGACAGTCACTTGGGTATAATATAGTAGTTGACTTGGGGTAGGGATCAAAGTCTATCAGGGACTGAAATGAAGATTTTCTTCCTACAGTGCTTGACAATCTATAGTAATGAATGAGCCAGACAAAGCTTGGTGCTTGTAGATCACAAAAGAATTTAGTTCTTGGAGAATTTGTGGTGATACTTCTTTTGGAGTTGGATCTGAAAAAATGTTGCACCTTATGTTCTCCTATCAAACATATATGCAGATGTGGGGAGGTGGGGTGATGTTCAAAAGGTAAGAAAATTAATGAAAAATACAGGAAATAAGAAGACACGTAGATGTAGTTGGATCGAAGTCTATAAAACAATACACATTTTTAGTGTAGGAGATAAATCACACCCACAAATACAAGAGATCTATGCAAAGTTAGAGAACTTGTCTTGGGAGATGAAAGAAGCAGGGTATATCATGGATACAAGACCTGTACTAAATGATGTTGAGGATGAGGAAAAGGAATTTCATCAGTCACACCTTGACCCTCAGTGCCAGGCAGCCATGTTGCAACAAAGGCATCCATCACTGGAACAAATGGCTCCACTACAAGTGGCCTTCCAGATATCAAGATTACAAGGCATTTCAAGGAAGCATAGACATTGTTGATTGTATTGCCTCCATCTAAGGGAATTGTCATATTCAAATTATCTCCAAAAGTTTCAGCATATGGTTGTTCACCCACAACCACAATGGCATATGAAAATCATTTTCCTTTGACATAGTTTGCATCCAAACTTTGCTCATAAACAACCTCGGTAGAGGGACTAATAGCATATTTGATTGCTTTAGGAATTGTGGTCCCTACAAACCATTGGGATTATGAAACTTCAGCACAATTTTTGTTGACCTTCTAATCTATAAAATGATAAAGCATTCTATGAGAGCCTCACCTATAGTTATGTTACCACTTAACCCTTTCCATTGAATTGTACATCCACCACACTGATTGTTAATATGATTTAGAACAATAGAAAGGGGGGGGGTGAATAAGTTGTTCTCAAGTCCTGATGTATAAAATAACTTCAAAAACTTTTCCTTAAATCAGATCAAGCAACCAAAACAAACTCGGTCATCACTGATTCAATAATAGAAACATATAACACTGCAATCCACTACCCAACTGTAACTAACTTGTAAAACACAGAAATGTTCAAACCAAAACATTCACACAAGTATTGACACCAAGATTTATAGTGGAAACCCAATATGGGAAAAACCACTTTGTAACATGCTACTATTATTTTCACTCTTCTGAAGTGAGCTCGGTTAAAAGCCAACCCTGTCAAAAGTTACAATACACACTGTCAGGTGTGACCTAGTTAAAGGATTTCAATCACCCTGTTAAAAGTGAGCCTTGTTACAGGACTTACATACACTCCATTAGAATGCAACCTTGTTCAAAGGATTTAACATATGACTGTTAGGTCAACCTCTGTTAAAAGGATTTTGACTATTACAATGGTTAGAAAGTAGTAGCAGTATTGATCTAAAAAACATACAACTCACTTTGCAAATATCAGATCCAATTCCGTACACAAATGTTGGTTTACTGACTTTGAAACTTTGCCATCTCCATCTCTGATCTGCTTGAAACTTTTCTTCAAGCAATCATCACACTCCTCCTTCAGCCTTTTCACTTATACAGTCAATAAAACTTACTGTTCTTCCACCATCTACTTCACCCATGCATTCTCATACCTAATGTTTAGGTTCCCTTAATAATTTTCTCTGTTAAGTTAACTTGTCTTTTGTCGCTTAATCTCTTTCGTAGATCTTAGGGTTAGGTCAGATTCATTGAATCTAACCGCTTCATGTTCTTCGTCTCCTCTTCTAGAATCATCTCAAATTTCATAAAGATAAAATGTTTTACAAAGCATTAAATGCTTCCATACAATCAATAAATAAAGTCAACACATTTTACATAATCCAAGAATTCAACAATGTCGGCTCCAAATCTGAATTCTCTTCAAATATAAAAATGCTGATGCTCGGTCAATACTGTGATCATCCACTCAGTCTTCATGTAAAATGCTCGGTCACTACTAAAATTGTTTCCTCGGCATATATTGTCTTCCTCGGCAATTAACTGATACTCAGTCGACACTAGATATTTTCTCAGCATACACTAACTCGGTCGACACTAACATAACTTGGCTTAAACATGATTTATTCATTTTTGCTCAGTTAAGCCTACTAGTTTAGTCCTCAATCTTACTTAGATAAACAATACATTATCCCATCATTGTACAACATAGTCAAGTACACTTTGCAGTATCAAGATAACTCAACCTTTCCCTAGGTGCTATTGTTACCATCCTTTATTTCCCTTCTCACAATAGATATAGTACTTTCCTAAGTAGCAACAATCTTACCAGTTAAGGTTTGACATCAATGATAATACAACAATTGCTTCAATTGCAGTTTCCAACAATCTCCCTCTTTGGCATTGATGGCAACACCATATGATATCACCTAAATAACACATGGATTACCAACCAATCCAAAAACTTATATGTCCATTAGAGAAAATTTATAATATCCTTAGCTTCATTCTAATTCAGAATCTATAAATCTCACTTCTGTGACCATCAGAAGTATCTGGATCTTCCTCTATCCTGATCTTTCATTTCTGTTCATCATCCCTACTCTTCATTTCATGTGCTATAGTATCATTTCAGTTCAATCTCCCTCTTTGACAAAAATGCCAAAGCAGCAACTAAAACTTACATCCAACAGATGTAGATATATCTTGTGTAGCTCAGTGTTTCTCCCTCTATCATCTTACTTGTGACTGATTTGTTGTCTTTGCTTCTTTTTCACAACTCTAGGACAATCCTAAAGTGTGACAATCTTCTACATCAATTTGCCAATTATTCTGCTATAGCATATTTGATGTTGTGCTCCTAGCTTGACTAGACAGCCTCAGTTAGGGGAAGGACCCCTAATTAACTTCTCAAATACTCATGAGCTTCTTTAGGTAAAGCTTTAGTGAATATGTCTACCAATTGTTCTTTTGTATTCACATATTCCATTTTGACTTCCTCGTCTTGTACCAATTCCCTCAAATAGTGATACTTGATTGTTATATGCTTGGTCTTAGTGTGCATCACTGGATTCTTAGAAATATTGATGGCACTTGTGTTGTCACAGAAAATAACAACAAGTTCATTGATTTCTTCTTTCATGCCTATCAACAACTATTTTATCCATATTAAATTTGAACAGTTTACTATAGCAGCAACATACTCAGCTTCAGCAGTAGATTGGGAAATGCAATTTTATTTCTTGCTTGTCCAAGAGACTAATCTCTATCCAAGAAAGAAAACTTCATCACTAGTGCTCTTTCTATCATCTACATTTCCTGCCCAATCAACATCAGTGTATACTCTAAGTTCAAATTTGTCATCCTTCTTGTAGTATAACCCATAGTCAGCAGTTCCTTTCAAGTATCTCATGATTCTTTTCACCACCATCATGTGTGTTTCCTTAGGATTGGCAGAGAATCTTGCCACAATCCCAACAACTAGTGCAATATCTGGTCTACTATGTACAGCATACTACAATTTTCCAATCATGGATCTGTACAAAGTTTGGTTAACTTCTGTAGCATCATCATTCTTAGATAACTTTTGTCCACTTACCATACGATTCCCACTGGTCTAGCATCTTCCATTCCAAAAGTTTTCAGTATTTCATTAACATACTTAGACTGTGTAATGAAAATTCCTTTCTTCATCTAATATACTTGTAAACCAACAAAGAATTTGATCTTACCAAACATACTCATTTCAAATTCAGTTTGCATTTCTTTTGAAAAAAATTTACACAATGCATCTTGTCCACCAAAAATAATGTCATCCACAAAAATTTTGGCCAATAGAATACCTTTACCTTCTTCATCCTTCAAGTACAAATTGCTTGTGTCATTTGTTTTGGAAAATCCAATCTACATCAGATAGTTATGCAACCTCTCATACCATGCTCTGGGAGCTCTTTTCAATCCATACAATGCTTTGTTCAGTTTGCATACCATGTGTCTTCTGTTTGGATCAATAAAACCTTCTGGTTGTTCTATGTAAACTTCTTATTCTAGTACACCATTTAAAAATGCAGACTTGACATCCATTTGATATACCTTGAAATCTTTATAAACAGCATATGCAAGCAGAGTTCTTACTCCTTCCAATCTAGCTACAGGGGCAAATGTCTCTCCATAATCTATTCCTTCTTCTTGTGCATAGCCTTTTCATACTAGCCTAGCTTTGTTCCTAGTGATTTCACCTTTTTCATTCAACTTGTTTTGAAACACCCACTTTTTTCCTATAACATTCTTATCTGCAGGTCTCGGCACCAGAGTCCAGGTTTCATTCTTCTCAATCTAGTCAATCTCTTCATTCATTGCTTGTATCCAGTCTTCATTTTCTAATGCCTCTTTAGTTGTCTTAGGTTCAAACACACATAGTAAGCATGTTGGATCCTTGGTTTTTCTTCTGGTTTGAATTCCAATGTCTTTATCTCCAATTATCTATTCAGGCTTGTGATGTCTTCTTACGTATTTTCCAAAATAGGTTCAGCATTTTTCTCCTCTATTTCATCAGGTTCCCCAACAAGATTGTTAGATTCAACTTCTAAATGCTTGGCAACCTCTTCCTGATACTCGACAGCATTTTCTTGTAGCATGGCATGTTCTTGTTCTCTCTCGGCACTATTTTCCTGACGCTCAGAAATCATTTCTTGTCGCTCGGCATTGTTTGCCTGAGACTCCACATCAGGTGCAAGTCTATTACCTACCTCTTCTATTTCCTCAATGTACACAAAAGATCTGTAATCTTTTGGTTCTCTTTTGCTATCGGCTTCATTTCTTTCTGCATACTCATTAATTTTAACATTCATACTTTCCACAATTTTGTTAGTGTTAGAATTCAAACACTTATAAGCTTTACTTTTTGTGGAGTAGCCTAGGAATATGCCTTCATCACTTTTGGCATCAAACTTTCCATTCCTATTGTCTTTCAATAAGTAAAACTTGCTTCCAAAGATTCTAAAGTATTTAACACTTGGTGCATGCCCATACCATAATTCATAGGGTGTCAGATTTGTACCTTTCTTGATCTGTACCCGGTTAAGAGTGTAAACAGTTGTACTTATAGCTTCTTTCCAGTACTTTTGTGCCACATTCTTTTCAATCAATAATGTCCTTGCATAGTCCAAAATAGATCGGTTCCTTCTTTTTGCTATACCATTCTGTGGAGGTGTCCTAGGTGTAGACATATGTCTTTTGATTCCTCTATCATTGCAAAATAGATTGAATTCATTTGATGTAAATTCTCCACCTCGGTCAAATCTAAGACATTTTAGGTTCCTACCTGTCTCCTTCTCAACCTTGGCCAAATACCACTTAAAAAATTGAAAAGCATCAGATTTTTCTTTTAGAAACATTACATGCATCATCCTGGTATGATCATCAACAAACAAGATAAAATATCTAGCTCCACAGTAACTTTGTATACCCATAGGTCCACAAAGGTCATTATGAACCAAATCTAAAACATGTCCAAAAGTAAAGGTTTTGCTCTTGAAACTTGAATTGGTCATTTTTCCTAGCTGGTATTCTTTGCACATCACATTCTCAGGTTTCTTCAATCTAGGTAGGCCTCTTACTTTCTTCTTCTTACTTATCTCTACCAGATTGTCAAAGTTAACATGACATAGCCTCTTATGCCATAACCAAATGTCATCAAGTTGTGCAATCATACATATTTCTTCAGATAGGTCAAGATAGAACAAATTACCTCTAGTCTGCTGACCACTTCCAATCAGTTCACCAGTAGCATCAAATATCTTAGCTTTCTTGTGATGAAATTCCACTCGGTAACCAGTTCTGTTGACCTGAGCAACACTTAGCAAATTATAATTCAATCCTTCAACCCAATAAGCATTTTCACAAGAGATTTTATTAGTCAATTTAATCAATCCTTTTCCTCTAACAGGACATGGTGCATCATTACCAAATGTTACACTTTTACCTTTATAATGATGTAAGGTCTCAAACTTACTTTTGTCACTAGTCATGTGATGTGAACAACCACTGTCTATAATCCATTTGTCATTCTTGTTCACATAGGAAATCAATGCAGTTTTCTCATCCTCATCAGATTCATCTTTTATTGCAACATAGACTACCTCAATTTCAAAATCATTACTATCAACGTCAGTCTCTTCTTCAGCAATGTAACAAGATTTCTTACCTTTTCCTTTGTAGTCTTTGTACCTTCGATAGCCTTTATCATCTCTTTTGTCTTTGTGTCTGCTATTTCTTTCTTCATCTTTATCCTTCCTGTCAGGACATCTAGCAGCTATATGACCGACTTTATTACATGCAAAACATATAATAGGGAGTTTACATTTATATTTTCCTTTTCTTCTTCTCAGTCTTCTAGCCATAAGAGCTTCCAGATCTTCAAGATCTTCATCAGTAGTATCACTGTCACTTTCACTTTCACTTTCACTTTCACCGGTACATCTTTCTTTTTCTTTCTTAGGCTTGTTCAGAACTAACTATGACTTAAAAGTAGATTCAACATTTCCAATACTACCAACAGTGAAATTATCATAATTAGACAGTTCAAAAGAAATCAATTTGCCAATCAAACCTTCCAAGGTAAGCACATTTCCAAAGTTACATCTAGATTCCTAAATAGCTAAGATATTAATAGCATATATAGGACGTAGAGTTCTTAGCACTTTTCCAATTATGGTCTCATCATCAATAGTTCCATTTGCTCCTCTAATAGCATTCACAACTTCTTTTATTCTACCATAATATTGTGCAATGTTTTCATCTTCATTCATTCTCATTTCATCAAACTTACCTCTGAGACTCTCAGCTTTAGCTTTCAGCACATATAGATCACCACCATAGATCTTTGCAAGAGTGTCCCACATATCTTTAGCAGTTGTGCAGTCCTTAATATCCTCAAATTTTGGATAGCTTAGGGCAGATGCAATTTCTAGCATTGCCTGATTATGTTCTTGCTTAGCTCTCATTTCCTTGGCAGTCAAAGGTGCAACAGGTGTGACATAGTTGTGCTCAATGTAGTATTTTGCAGAATCACCAATACTGGCCAGATGTAGCTTCATCAAGATTTTCCATGCAGGGAAGTTTTCTTTGTTTAGCTTTGGTACCTCCTTCTTATACATCTTGATCATTTGCTTCAAGTCCCTTTAAACTTTTTTTTTGTAGACACCAATAAGCAACACAGCTCTGATACCAATTATTAATATGATTTAGAACAATAGAGAGGGGGGGGTGAATCAGTTGTTCTCAGGTCCTGATGTATAAAATAACTTCAAAAACTTTTCCTTAAATCAGATCAAGCAACCAAAACAAACTCGGTCATCACTAATGCAATAATAGAAACATATAACACTGCAATCCACTACCCAGCTGTAACTAACTTGTAAAACACAGAAATGTTCAAACCAAAACATTCACACAAGTATTGACACCAAGATTTATAGTGGAAACCCAATATGGGAAAAACCACTTTGTAACATGCTACTATTATTTTCACTCTTCTGAAGTGAGCTCGATTAAAAGCCAACTCTATCAAATGTTACAATACACACTGTCAGGTGTGACCCGGTCAAAGGATTTCAATCACCCTATTAAAAGTGAGCCTTGTTACAGGACTTACATACACTCTATTAGAATGCAACCTTGTTCAAAGGATTTAACATATGACTGTTAGGTCAACCTCTATTAAAAGGATTTTGACTGTTAAAATGGTTAGAAAGTAGCAGCAGTATTGATCTGAAAAACATACAACTCACTTTGCAAATATCAGATCCAATTCCATCCACAAATGCTGGTTTACTAACTTTGAAACTTTTCCATCTTCATCTCTGATCTGCTCGGAACTTTTCTTCAAGCAATCACCACACTCCTCCTTCAGACTTTTCGCTTATACAGTCAATAAAACTTACTTTTCTTCCAGCATCTACTTCACCCATGCATTCTCATACCTAATGTTTAGGTTCCCTTAATACTTTTCTCTGTTAGGTTAACTTATCTTTTGCCACTTAATCTCCTTCGTAGATCTTAGGGTTAGGTCAAATTCATTGAATCTACCCACTTCATGTTCTTCATCTCCTCTTCTAGAATCATCTCAAATCTCATAAAGATAAAATGTTTTACAAAGCATTAAATGCTTCCATACAATCAATAAATAAAGTCAACACATTTTACATAATCCAAGAATTCAACAATGTCGGCTCCAAATCTGAATTCTCTTCAAATATAAAAATGCTGATGCTCGGTCAATACTATGATCATCCACTTGGTCTTCATGTAAAATGCTTGGCCACTACTAAAACTATTTCCTCGGCATATACTGTCTTCCTCGGCAATTAATTGATACTCGGTCAACACTAGATATTTGCTCGACATACACTAACTCGGGCGACACTAACATAATTCAACTTAAACATGATTTCTTCATTTTTACTCAGTTAAGCCTACCAGTTTAGTCCTCAATCTTACTAAGATAAACAATACATTGTCCCATCATTGTACAACATAGTCAAGTACACTTTGCAGTATCAAGATAACTCAACCTTTCCCTAGGTGCTATTGTTACCATCCTTTCTTTCCCTTATCACAATAGATATAGTACTTTCCTAAGTAGCAACAGTCTTACTAGTTAAGGTTTGACATCAATGACAATACAACAATTGCTTCAATTGCAGTTTCCAACACTGATAACCAAGATTGTCAGCATGAATCCCTGCAACAAGAATCTTGGGAGCCTTCTTATACAAAGGAAGAAAAGGGAAACTTTCGGATTTCCCATTTTTTAGCAGTACTAATGACTTCCTGCCAGCTTCTCTTTCCAAATCCATATGCTCCTGAGATATCAGAGTATATGTTAGAACACATCAAAACTAGATAATGCCAGGAGCAAGCATCAAACTTCTTCCAACCTGCAGATGAAAGTTATGGATTATTGCAAAAAGAAAGGGACTGAGAAGTTTGCAACTTTCAGATCTTCAAAGTTATTACTCTTGGTTTTTATTCCTAATAAACTCAATCACAAGTTCTATTTGAAAATGGTGCAAAACCTATTGAAAACGCTAATAATTGGAAAAATAGAAACATACAAAATGTAATGGCTTTAATTTTTAAAGGTAAGTGAAGTTGTTGAAGGCTATTGATACAAAAAAAATCACAATAATAAATTGCATGCACTAAACCCATTTATCATTCAGAGATTGCTAATGAACTAAAATTTAAATCTTTATTACCTTAATAATGAAATAAATTTATATCCATATTCCTTGCTAGTAAAGTTCTGTTTTAAAAAAAAGGTATCTGTGTTATTGAAAAAGAATATTGGGTGAAAAATAGAGGCAGAGACAAGATGTATGTGAGCTGTAGCAATAAGATGTAATGGTTTTAAAGGCAGGTAAAGTGTTGAAGGCTGTAATAGATAAATTGAAACAGATGCATACAAAGTCTATATTGCAGCTATTAAAGAATTCATTTTTGCATTTGTGCTTTAGAGAGTCTAACAAAAAATATCATTTTCTCATTATAATTAATATTAAAAGGATAAATGTGCTTCACCTTTCTTCTTCACGTGCTCTGTCTTAGCTTTAATGATCAATATTAATGCTCAAGCTTTAATTGCTAAAGTATTATTAATTAATATGTTACTTTTGATATTTTTTCAAATTCCAATGCATTAGAGTAATACAAGTATGCTTATATTTGTGATTGAGAAGCTAGCATGAAAGAGAATTGTGCAAAGGAAAGAACTTCAAGTTGCAAAGGTGAAGCTTACAACACCTAGTTAGTATATATTTGAATGATGTTAAAATGGGTTCAATATCATTCAAATGTTTTAGGGCGGGGAAATATCAGATCTATTCTCAAACCCAAATTCCCAACAAGGAGATCCAATTTGATTAATAAAAGGCTAATGCAGAATCAGATCAATTTGATGGAGAATATGAAAGAAAGAATAAATCTAATGTTTCCCTAGGTAGAATGTGTTATACTTGAAATTGAAATACTTGAAGTGCAAATACTAACCTTGAATTAGGGAAGATCTGGAAAATGCTGAATTCTGGCTTCTATATGAACTTTCTGAAGATTCTGTCACTTGTCCTGGACTGGAAATGTCAAGGCGGACAAAACCCATAAATCTTTTCTCCAAATTCACACAGGTCGACTTTGACCTTTTTCAAGGCCACATTATTTATTTGAAGTCTGATTTTGATTCTATTCGCAGATCCTGAAAGATTGCCAAAAAGGGTATCCAAATTCGCTCTCAGATCCGAGATTTCACACCTATACCTGCAAGAAAATGGGGTTTTTGGTTGTATGGGGGGTTTGCCTTAGTCAAACCCCAGTTTAGGAATTAACCTTGAAATTGAATTGAAATATATTGTGCATAAAACAAAGTAATTGAAACAAATCACCTCACTTATGTTGAAGTCCTTGTAGAGGATTCAAATCCTCAAATCCACAAGTAGGAATGCTTTAATGGATGGAAAGATGTCTCTAATCAATGGTATTTGATCTTCAATACCAATCTTGATTTGACCTTTGCATATGAGAAGGCTTGAATGGATGGAGAAGGGTGGATCTTCAAGGGGGCTCCAAAGAGATTGAATCCTTTAATGGCTAACAATGGATCTCCTTGATGGATGAATGCTTGAACACTTGAATGCTTGAAGACTTTCTTGCACTTGAGAGCTCTAGATGCTTGATTGCTTGAGATGAGATGTGATGTGAAAAACTTGATGTGAAAATGAGAGAGGAAGGCCTCCTTTTATAGTGATCTAGGGCACACTCCTCTAGATGGGCCACCTTGGAGAATTAAATCCCAATTAGGTCCTCACCTATAGAAAATATACCTTGATTAAATACAATTAAAGGATTTACCATTTCAGAGCCCTAAACAGCTGACCCGGAGGCAGAGAAATAATTATCTCAAAAGCCAAACTACCGACAAATGAAAATTTGAAATCCTGGCGGGAAGAGGTCAAGGTCAAGGTCAACCCTAACCTGCTCAAGGTCAAGGTCAACTTTGACCTCAGACCCTAACTTTGCCAAGTTCTGCAGTAGAGGTTCTAGGAGATGTCAGAAACTTGGAAATTGATATCTGAATAGGACTAGATGTCCAGAATAGACAAAAAATCCTCTGTTTGATATGATGAAGGACTAGGAGGTCTCATTTTTGAACCCTACTGTATCATCTTAAAATGGAAGAACTTCCATGTTAAAAGCATTTAGCCCTCAGAGTAAGTGGTTTGGGGTCATGTTAAGTGCCTTGATTAGGTCTTTGCATGTATTTGGCTTTCCCCCGCTTTCCACTTCTTCTCTGCACTTGATTTCTTCATTCTAGGTGAAATTAGGGTTAAGGTTTTAAGGATTTTTCTGATTTTCCCTCTTACTTGGCTCTATTTTCTAGGTAGGATTTAGAAATGAGACCTCCTAGTCCTTCATCATATCATTTCGAGGATTTTCTATCTGTTCTTGACATTGGGTCTTGTTCAGACAGCAATTTCCAAGTTTCTAGGATCTCCTGGAACCTCTGCTGCATATCCTGACAAAGTTAGGGTCAGAGGTCAATGTCAACCTCAACCCTAAATAGATTAGGGTTGACCTTGACCCTGACCAGGTTAGGGTCAACCTCGACCTTGACCTCTTCCCAGCAGGATTTCAAATTGTCATCTGTTGGCAGTTTGGCTTATGAGATAATTATTTCTCCACCTCCGGGTCGGTTGTTTCGGGGCTCCGAAATGGTAAATCTTTAAATTGTATTTAATCAAGGTATATTTTCTAAAGATGATGACCTATTTGGGATTTAATTCTCCAAGGTGGCCCATCTAGAGGAGTGTGCCCTAGATCACTATAAAAGGAGGCCTTCCTCTCTCATTTTCACATCAAGTTTTTCACATCACATCTCATCTCAAGCAATCAAGCATCTAGAGCTCTCAAGTGTTTAAGTGCAAGAAAGTCTTCAAGCATTCAAGTGTTCAAGCATTCATCCATCAAGGAGTTCCATTGTTAGCTATTGAAGGATTCAATCTCCTTGGAGCCCCTTTGAAGATCCATCCTTCTCCATTCATTCAAGCCTTCTCATATGCAAAGATCAAATCAAGATTGGTGTTGAAGATCAAGTACCATTGATTAGAGATATCTTTCCATCCATTGAAGCATTCCTACTTGTGGATTTGAGGATTTGAATCCTTTTTAAGGACTTTAACATAAGCAAGGTGATTTGTTTCAATTATTTTGTTTATGCACAATATATTTCAATTCAATTTCAAGGTTAATTCCTAAATTGGGGCTTGACTAAGGCAAACCCCCCATACAACCAAAAATCCCCATTTTCTTGTAGGTACAGGTGCAAAATCTTAGATCTGAGAGTGAATTTAGATACCCTTTTCGACAATCTTTCAGGATCTACGAACAGAATCAGAATCAAACTTCAAATAAATAATGTGGTATTTGACCTTTTAAAAGGTCAAAGTCGACCTGTGTGAATTTGGAGAAAAGATTTTTGGGTTTTGTCCACCTCGACATTTCTAGTCCAAAACAGGTGATGAAATCCTTAGAAAGTTCATACAGAAGCCAGAATTCAGCATTTTCCAAATCTGCCCTAATTCAAGGTTAGTATTTGCACTTCAATTATTTTAGATTTCAAGCTTAATCCAACTATAGGGAAGTATAGGGTTTCTCTCTCTCTTTCATATTCTTCATAGATTGATTTGATTGTGTATTAACCTCTTGGTTGATCAAATTGGATCTCTCCTTTGGGAATTTGGATTTAGGAGTGAATCTTACATTTTCCCCACACACTTACACAAATAGAGGTGATTCCAAATTACATCTATTCATTTTGGTGAACCCGACTAGCTTACTCTCTTTCTTTTTGGTGTTAGATTTCCTTTTATCTTGTTAGTATTAGATTTGTCCTTTGTGATTGATCTTGCATGCTAATTAGATTTCATATTCATGCTTTATGTGTTCTTAGTTTAGTTCATTTGCATTATATTGGTTTATGAGCTTTACTACCACTAGTCCTACTTATAACATTCTGGTTAGAAGAAGTCATAGACTCATGGGTGCCTTTGAGCCTGAATCTTCTCCTTTCCTTAGGATCCCCGATGATAACTTGATTCTTCATGATTATAATCCTACTATGGAGCAAAACTCTTCTCACTCATCTCATGATGAGGATGATGCTTTAAGAGTTCCTCTTGAACAAGTCCAAAAACTTTCCACTGAACTTGATAAAATGGGTAATTAGCTTCTTCAAGAAAACCACAGTCAAGATTCTATTCAAGCTATAGAGGCTCTTAAGAAAGTTTTCCATGATAGTGATCAAGGTGTTAATCTCTTGTGTGGTATTACTCATCTTGTGCATTCCAATGTTAAACCTTTAACTCAAGAGGCTCAAGATTTAGG